>JAVQJF010013769.1:0-19606 GCA_036023855.1 Gadopsis marmoratus | reverse complement strand
TGGGAAAAAGTGAAACAATCGCGACAAACACCAAGGTCTCCCCCCCCCCACCACCATGTCTCAAAGGATAAAGATGAAAGAAAGGAAAAACAACTCTAGATGGGTTCTGACAGAGTGTGATCTGTTACCGTGAAGAAGGAGAAAAAAACTGTGATCTATGACGGTTCCCACTGCAGCTTTGTGGCAACAGCAAAGATGATGCAAATCAGTTGTGAGTAACAAGCTCCATCCATCACCCTTGTAACAGCTCCAACATACAGCAACAGACCCAGTGGCAAAGCCGAGCATGCACACATTGTATGCAAAAGCCTACAGGCAGTCTTTCACTGTGGGTGGAAGCTTTCTAAATTTCATATGTGGAAGGGAGAAAACCTTTTAGCACAACGAGACGCACTGTCTGATCAAGCCATCTGTGATTAAATTTTGACAGGCTGTTGAAAGTGCGCTGGTTGACAGCTGGTTGAAAAATGTGCTTAGGATTGATTGATAATGAGTAGTGTGAAAACACTGAGAAATGCTCAACACGGGTTCTGAGAGGTCAAAGTGGTGTCTGTTTAGTCCAACCAGCGATCAGTAACTAGAGAAATCTGCAAAAACCTTTTATTTGAGAAGCCAAAACCAGTAAATGTTTTTTCAGCGACATAAATGAGGAATCACTGCAGATTAATTTTCTGTCAATCAACTAATCATTTCAGTCAGCCAATGTAGAACATGTAAAGCATTAATATTTAATGTTGTGGAGGCCAGCTGTCAGAATTACATCACGGCCCACCTGTCAATGGTGGGAAACGGGAATTAACCCTTGACACCCACAATGTTGTAATAATCCAATCGCAAGACCCCCAAAAAACCTGCACAGCGTGAGACCAACCTCCGAGAAGTCTATCAGTGTATCTCAGAAGTATCTGGGTTCAACAGAGCAGAGATTCACCGGTTTTACCTTCGGCAGCAGATCGCATTGCAAAGTCTGCATCGTTGCAGCCTAAGGCAGGATCTAAGGCAGACGCTGCAAATTTGACATCCAGACTCTGACCTTGCCACACAAGGAAACACCAAGCACATCACTGGGACTGGGGAGTGAGGTGGTAATGACGGTTGCAAAGGGTGCATTGGGTATACAGCACGTTGCAGCGTGTGTAGTGGCTGACTCGACTTGACTGCCTGAACTAGCTTGCAGGCTTCGCATTGTTAGCACTACATTAACAATCAGTGAGACATACAAACAAATTAGATAATCAATGGAAAGATGTCAGCAGAAGCAAGCGGACAGAGATTTCTTTCAGGCTGTGAAAATGAGGCGAAGGTGCTTAAGAAAACAAATTACGCTAATCCGTTGGCTGATCACTCGAGAAACACGAGGCGAAAGGAGAGAAACTGGGGGGAAATAAATGAAAGAACTGGAATTCCTGGTAAGTTTTTGATATCAGTCAGAGCCTGAGCTGTCACTCGGACACAACACGCTCTTGACACAATGTGCACATGTCCAGCTAGATACAGCTAATGTTGATACAGTAGAACATTGTCTGTTTGGAGCAGACAACATAACATGAAGTTCAAAAGCACTGCAAGGTGAACATTCACTTCTCGTTTAATCTGACCATGCGCCAACAGGACAAGGCTAGTGTTATTCTATATTTAGTCTTTTAAAAGTTACTTAAACATGATGTATAGTGGAATTAGTGGGGACTATTTTTAGCTGTGGAATAATACACATTTGGGGAGTTACATGCTCATTAATACAGAGTACAAAATACGAACTAGTGAGAAAACATAGAATATTTGCCTCATCCTGTTCCCGTAGAACACTATATGGCATAACATAGACCCACATCCTGAAGATTCCACCACAACCCTAAAAGCACAGCGACATTCTAAAAATGAAAATAAAACTGTGCTTCTAAAAAAATAAATCGAGTTCCAGCTCAGGAAATACAAGCGAGTCTGAAATGTCTTGACGATCAGGCAAAGTGTTTGCAAGAGGAAAATAACACAGCCATCTGTAAATCAAACTTTACCCAACATTAAAAACTCTAAGGCAGAAAACTCCACCCATCTGCCACTCCAAGAAGGATAAAACAAACACCAAGAACTTTTAGCAGATATAAATTTAACCCAGGTCTGTGCACAGACTGAGAGAAAGCTAACAGAGGCGGTGTCAGATATGATAGTGGGTGATTAGTCTTCATTTGCACTGTGCGATTGCTCATAACAGCAAGATATGTGTGTTTATGCAGAAGACTGTCCATATGGAGGACTGTTATATAATTCATACTGCAGGTGTTAAAGAGCTTAAGCTTCCTGAATGAGATACAAGCAGCTGTACAGTGTGCCTGTATGGTCACAAAATGGCTGGCAGGAAGAAGCCACTGCGGAGAAATGTGCCCAGGACAGGGAAACAAAATGGGAAGCGAATACGAAGGGCAAAGAACCATTCAGCGGGCTGTCAGGCAGCTTTGTCAAAAAGGAACAAGTCTAATGTCAGGCTTCCCTTGTGAGCAGAGTGCAGTGGTTTTCAAATCTGTTTTAAGCTGAGCTGCTAGGGCAGATTCAAATCAAATCAAAATAATCTGCATGTGATTCAGTCAGCCAATATCCCGTTCACAATTATGGGCTTAACTTTTGTTTCCTACTCAATACGTGACTTGCGTTCAAAGGCTGATAAGAGGCCCCTTTTAATTAGCTTCAGAAATATTGATAATAAAAGGATGATGCATGATTGAAGTAGGCAGTGATTTGGAGATACCGAATGTTCCCTTTGATGTGAGATGCACTTTGCTGCATATTCTGTACAGTAAACATCCCTGTCACAGAGCAGATGCTGCTGTCTCCCTTTGTCATACAACTGGCCCAGAGACAAGCAAAAGATCTCCCATCAGCCGAGGCTTGTACAACAAAGGCAGCTGGTAATTTATGGTGCTTAGTGAACCTCTTTAGTGCATGTTGAGGCCACTGAAGATGTACACTAAAGCTCAACAGAAGAGTCCCGCCTCTGCCTCTGATTTCTGTGGGATTCAATTACCAACAGGTGACACTGGGGAAACAGAGGTATCCTTGTATCCCAGGAAAGGCACTGTTTTCCTAGTCATCCTGTGGGATCCAGGGGATCCGTTGAAAATAAATGGTAGTACAGGGATAACTAAGCGTTTTACTGAATGTTGTGGATGTTTGGGTTCTTTTCTCTATTGTCTTAGACTTGACTTGGTCTTGCGGGGGGGACCTACTGCAAGTGCTTTTTTGTGCCTCAATCCTCTCTGGATGTCACATGTTTCAGTTGTCTAGCTGTAACTCTATTACCATCTAGTACTTAAGTTTTTAAAATAATAAATTCAAAATTTAAGATGCATTCCCTGATTTGGTCTGACCACTTGGATGCGAGATGTAAACACAGCATTGACATATTACCCACCATATGAAGTTGATACGTGTTAGCAAACAATTGCTTTTTTAAACATTCAGCAGACACAAAGCTACGTTTGCTTTGATTTGGAGTTGTGTTTCTGTCCATCTGGTGAATTTAAGACCAATATTCCCTGTCCTTTTTGTTGTGTTTTAATCTCTTAAACCCATGAAGAAAATGCCTGTTTATCTGCTAAATGCTCCATTATGTTCAGCAGCTAGTTGCTAACTTTGTCTGTCTGCCACTTGGTGCTGGGCAGGGGGCTGTAAAACCTAACAATGAGCTGAGAGATACTAAAACGCTCTATAGAGCTGCGAGAAACTACAGATTCAGGTGATAATTCTCTGTGGGTTTGTCACTTTGAGCAACCCTTTTCACATTATGTAAAAACATTTCTTCCAATATAAAAATATTGATTAGTGTTGCTTTAAACCCAATAATTCAAATCAGAATGTGATAGAAAATAAATCTAAACTACACAGTAGGGGTATTATGATTTTCATTGCTATACAACCATATATTGCTTTTAAATACTGTAATACTTCTATTGCAACTGCTGAGAAACAATATAGGGAAAAGGTTCACCCTTAGAGTCTGTACAACCTAAATGTACTTGCAATTACTTTCTTACTTTCATTATTCATGTCACATTTTTATTCCACTAAAGCCTCAAACATATGCCATTCAATTCAATTTCATATACCATGGCATGTGTATCATTATAAGCAGCATTTACATGAAAATTCAGTTTTAGGACCATTGTGCCAAAACCTGACAGTGACTCGATAGGCTCTGTGGTCATTGGGAAGGTTGCACGAGAGACGCCCACTCACTGGAGTTCATTGATTGAAACAAAACAGTCAAGAGTTTGAGAGAGAGGACGGTGTGTGCTATCAGACTCAGCCTGGTGGGACTCCTGAAATCTATTTATCGATCCTTGCTCACTGCTTCCTTTGAGGTAGGATCCTCAGAAGGACATGCACTGTACTTCAGAAATCCTATACCTTAAACCCAGTCCACCATAGGAGAAACTATACGAAGGATACGCTTGTTGTGTTTTCCACTATATTTCACACAAATTTCAAATTTGACTATACACTTTAAGAATGTAATGGCAATGCATATGTTGAGCTGTATAATAATGGTCTGCACAAGACTGTTTCTTTAAATCCATGTCCCTACCCGGTTCCCTGTAGTTTTTCTGATCACGCCCACCCATAACAATATTTACCATGTTTTATTTAGAAAATCTGTCTGCATCCTGTTAATAACACTCATTTAGCCCTTATGGGTTTTGCTTGAGGCAGTGGAAAGTAAACATGGTTAAAATAATTATGAACTATGTGTTTGTTTCTGAAATAGCAACAGATTCACACCAGATGCACCATATATATTTACGTAAAGGTGTCACGTGGGCGGCACTAGTGTATTGTCTTGGTGGTAAAGTTATGTGCAAAAGTTAACCCTTGTTTAATGCATAGGAACATAAGAAAGTTTGGAACATCATCAACATCAGGAATAATCGGTGGCAGTGACAGCCAACCCCAAGCTACTGAAAATTGTTTGGCTACCATTGTCCGAGTTGCTACTGCTGCAGCTGATCCTGACACACAGCTGAGCCACAGCCATGGAGCTAACGTTAGCATTCACGTGTTGGAGGTCATGGTTGGGAATGGATGGGCCTATGCAAGTTCGACTTGAGAAATACCCCTCCTGTATATAAGAGAGAAGGTCCAGATGAATTTAAAGTTGGTCTTAAATGTCTATGTTAATAAACAAATTAAGAAAAAGCAATCCATAATGCAGTAGCTCATTGGGACTTACTGCGTGACAAAAATCTAAGAAGCCACTGCACACTTCTAAGATGACACCCTAACTTCAAACTTGTCAGTTCCCATTTACTGTCAAGTCGCTCAAGTTGCCAGACTTCAGTATCTCATCATGAGGGAAACATAACAGCTGTCGAACACCAGTCAAGCTTCATCCTGCACTGAACAACACATCTGTTGAAAAGTTGAGGATGAACCTTGCTGAATGCTCAATATCTAACTTTTAAACACCACCTTGTTTTCATCCAATAGCCTATCTGTTTATACATTTTGGCTAATCAGCGTCATGGAAAGGCATGCTGCCTTAGAGTTTAGCTGCTCCTGTTTGCGGTGTACAGACCTCAGATTACTCCGATACTAAAGAACAAGATGGAATCTGATGACTATGACACATCATTTCTAAACGGCCTCATGGATGTTTATCTTTGATCGACATCGAAGCGCCTGACGCCACTGTAACAAGTGGATTCTGCTGTTTGTAACAGTGTGTGTAGCTATGACGCAGCAGAAGCTCTTTGTATCTGTTCATATCCAAATAATGTATTCGTATTCATTCATATCCCTAGCTGCAAGATAATATACAGTAAATCCTACCTTTCTAGGTAGATTATATCATATCTGATATACAGTATGTTCTTCAGCAGCATGACAAATGTCTTGATTTACTAAGGCTATTCACCACTAGGTGAATATATACATTCATCTATGAGCTTTATTTGAATAGAACCACAGTTATAACTTGCTTTTACAATCTATCACTTCAGTCACAGGCTTTCAGAGTGCTCATATTTCCTTCTGCAAACTTGTGAAAACACATTCTGGAGCATAATAGAGTACCTTGCAATGATGAATCGCTCTCAAAATATTTCCAAGGCATGAAAATAATGCTGATGGCATGATGCAATAAGAGGCAATGTCATGTGCTCTATTAAAAGATCCCTATCCTCGTGCTTGTCCACAAAAGCTTTACACTCGATGCTGTAATGAAAGCTAATCACGGAGGGGAGACAGGTGTGGAACGGCAATGGGAAAAAAAGAACAAAAGTTCACATCATGAATCCACAAACAAACAGTGGAGGAAAATAGATCTCACTCCTACAGGTGAGATTTCCAAAATGGCGTCACAAAAGAGACTCAAAAGAGCTCTGCGTTCACTTTACAAGACTTGCTCTCTTCCTTCCACGGCGGCAGCGAGCGAGCGAGAAAACACATCAGACAAAAGCGCATGGCAGCTGGTGCAGCTTTTTAACAGCATTAGTTCAGCTCCAGTGGGTTTGTCACACTGAATTGGGTGGGGATGGAAAAGTCGCGCAGATTTAGCGCAGATCAGTGCTCTCCTTTCTCAGGAGTTGTGCATTGTGTGCAGCACGGCGGAGCATCAGAGGTGGCCCAGTTTGCAGAGCTTCATATAAGCTTGTTTAGCTGACGGTCTATATCGAGGAAGAGCTGCATTTGTGGACTCAAACAGATTCATTATCACGTGAAATCTTTCAACAAAAACACAAAGTAATCCCAAGTTAATAAGCAATTAAGCCAGGCAAATGAAGAAATGTGTTTGTTGTTGTTCTAGTTGAATGCTAAAATGATAATGTTCATTTGCATTCACAGAAACAAGCTATCACTGATCCATTAAGAAGATTTGATGAGCGCATGTACTATACCAAAACTGGTGCTGTGATTTCTCTTTCGCTGGGCTGAGGGATCCCCGCTGGGCTCACAGAATAAAGAAAAGTGTGGGAGATATTTGATTTACACTTACACGACGCTTGGCTATTATCACACTGCCTGGTACATATAGTTACTGTCAGCTTGCAACATGAAAAATGTCATAATATATAGAACCATGCTGTGGGAGTGTTTGCAAAATACCCGCCTCATGTTCCCAGCACTTCCACTGATTTTAAGATGTGTGGGCTTGATTGCTCCAGAGGCCCCAGCTAGAGCTAAACTACAGCTCAATAATTACTGCTTTGTAACTATGATCATTACACGCCTTGTTACCCGTAAGACCTGGTGTTGGGTTTCACATCGACTTAAAGCTGCACTAATCAACGTTTTCATATTAACAACGGCTCACTTGACCATGTGTAATATGTAAAGGGTCTCACATGGTGACAAACCCGCGGAAAATTATCCCCTTGGCTCTGAGGAGGTGTTTTAGCCTTGTTTAGCTCATTGTTTTTAGGCATTTAAGCATAAAAGCTTTGATACAGTAAATCCACTTTACACTACCTGCCCAGCGCCAAACAACACGCAACTTAGCAGGTGGTGAGCATAGTATTTAGCAGCTACAGAGCCAGATATTTCCTTTGTGTGTTTGTTGAGACCAAAACTATAAGGCTGTAACTATAAGTTGCCCCCGGTGGAGGCCAGCATGGCAACTGTGTCCCCATCAGAGTGTGAATGGGTGAATTAGACTACTGTTAAAGCTTAGATTACTGTTACAGTGCTTTGGGAACCGTTTCAATGGTTGAAAAGCGCTATATAAGTAAGAGTCCATTTACCATTTAATAGTAACAAGGTGATAATACGCTGCGTTTTCAGCTTGTTCCGCTGTGAAGTGTTTGTGCACCGGCTCTCACATCTTTTGCGTACAGAAATAAATACAGGCCATCCACGCAATAACATGCAAAGCAGATAAACCCTCACAGCACAAGTAATAGTAATAATAAGTGTTTACAGTCCGTTTTAGTTTGTTTGTTTTACAGTCCTGGGCAGTCAGGCTGCTGAATCACACTGTGATGCAACCTGCCAGCACACTATCGATAGTACATTGGTAAAGGTTCAAGCGCTTCAGTTCTCATACCCAAAGCTAAGGAAGACGCCGCCGGAAGTACAGCCTCTGCGTGTGAATTCTGTACGAACACAAATGAGCTTATAACGCTAAATGAGCATCATCATCAAAGCAAAGCAAAGTACAGTGTGGCCGTTATCTCTATCTGAATAAAGCTTTCTGACACTGATCATTACCTTTCATCCTGTATTACAGTCTTCTTGTTTTTTCAGTATTTTTAAATCATCAAACATACAATACAGCTGAAATAAGTCATTTTGAGGTATTTACAGTGTTATGTTATTTGTATTTATCTTCATAAAGCAATAACTAAGTGCTGTGTGGATTCGCTGAGCTCCAAATGTATGGTGTACTATACAAAATCCCAGTTAGTAAATCAATCTAGTACTGACTATTTAAGTCTTCAGCAGTTATATCTGCCTGTGGGGTAAGATTTTACTTGTTCTCAATGCAAATCAACTTCTCTTGTTTGAAGATAATGACACACACTTGCTAGCAAATTATACAAGACAAAAAAAATGAAGAAATATTCAGCAAATGGCCCGCTAAGAAGGGACATTTTAGCAGTAAAAATGCGTTACGCCGCTCTCTGTAGCTCGATATCTCCTCTCAAAATCATGACGTGGAACACGGTAAAGATCAGGCCATTTTCCACGGCGCCAGTGAAGTAGCAGGAGCTTCTAAGCCTGATATAGATGCTGTAATTGGCTGACCTCTGGTGTGTAACAAGAAAACTTTAAAGCAGCAAAAGGTTGGAAAGAGCACATGTTGGTGCAGCCAATCAATGACAAGCTGGACAAATGAAGAAAAAAGTCAAAGAGTAATTGAAAGGGAAAGCTCTGTTCTGTGTATTTCTCTCTTGTGAAGCAGTTGTCCATATTGTGTTTGAGCTAACAGGATACACTCAAGAAGAGAGCACTGTAATGGATATGAATATAGATATAGATCCTTTTACGGAGTGTTTTTGTAGGGAAAAATGAAATAAACTCAGGTGGTAGAACAATTGAAAAGCACCAGGGAGGCATAAAAACTATGCTGTGCCTGTCTAATATTCACAGCCAGCTCCATAAGCTTTATAGCTTTGAACAACAAGTTATATTTAAGAGGTGGCTTGGTTTGTGAGAGAGAGTGTGTGGTTGACATAAAAACAAGTGAAGGCGAAAATGTTGCTTTTGATGAGACTGTCTCTGTTTTAATCACTGCCACCACACAGCCTCAACTGCTTTAAACTGGGTACAGATAAATCCATTTAAGTAGACAAAAAGTAAAAGCTAGTATCCTCAGGTTCCTGTGGATAGTCTAATAGGGAATTTACTGTTTAGTGTCATTTTGAGACAGTATTTTAGCTTTGTGTTGACTGGTCTTGAAACGGTTTGGGGTTCAGGCAGGAGGAGAAAGGACCCAAGCGCAGACAGCACAGGCTGGCAGGAGCAGGTTTAACCATTTATTGAAAAACCAAAAAGACACTGAGAAACAGGATAAGACTGGTGGGTAGATACGTCCAAGTCTGGAGACAAAAACCACGGGGAACCTCCACGGACAAAGAAACCCAGAACATAGAAACAAGAACACCTGGGCAAGTAGTCCAAACAGATATAACTATACGGAGGGAGCAGAGTACACACAGGGTGACGACCGAACAGGAGAAAACCAACGGCAACAGTTACGTCAGGTAAGGCCAAGAAACTCACGGAACCCAAAGGTACCGAACACAAACAATGAACCGACAAGGAGCAAAGCAAAGATACCGTGATAAATAGACAGGGACTAACAAGGAAACGAGAGACAGGTGAACACTAGGAAACAGGTGACTCTAACCAAACAGGCGGCAAACGCACAAGGATAGGAAGAACTTCAAAATAAAACAGGAAACACAGAACACTGATCCTACAGGATATGACATGTCTAAATTCCTCATATTTTGCAGAGTATTTTTAGCCATTAGCTTAGCTGCAGTTTAAGGTTTAAACCTAGTTTATATATGTGTTGTCTGACAAAATCACATGGTCTCTTAAACCCCCATTGCTGTGACTTCAGAGGTGGCTTAAACAGCACCTGAGGTTGCTGTGCCAGAACACACATAAATGCCACTAGAGGTCATATCTCAGGGTTTAAGGTCATAAACTTCCAAATGACCACTTAAGGTAACGTCATTGTACATTTGGCTTAGCTGTGGTTCAGCTAAAGCTGTGTTGGAAGTAGCAAGAAGCTGCATGTTAAACCTTTGTTCGGTTTAGCTGAACCCTTTCTAAACCGCAGCTAAGCTATTCAGATGCCAAGTGGCACAACAACAGCCCCTTGAAGTCCTCCAACTGAACTTTCTTTTTCATTATCTTCCAAAAATACTGGTTAACATTTCTAATACCTGAGATAAGTGATTCTTTTGGCAGCAGAAACAAGTTGTGAACACAATACTGGCATCTCATCGCCTTTAGAAAGTGATATGCTGAATTTGTTAGCAAACAGAACAATATTATCATTCATTTGAAGTATGACCAGTGTAAGTCCAATACTCACTCACTGTTAGCTCAGTTTTTGGTCATCACAAGGGAAATAACTGGCTCTTTAATGACTTTATTCCATAATGAAAAAAAACTAAAATTTGGAAAGGGTCATTTTGAAACGAAATGTCTATAATGAAATTGAATGATGGCATAACATTTAATTCATTTATACATTCTACACAATTTATCTGTCACTTTTTATTTCATAATGTCTCTATTATTCATTTAATATTGAACATGTTGGGGGTTCCAGAGAAGAGATATTGTATCTTCCTCAGTGAGTCCAGGGATTTAGACTGTATCCATTCAGTCCAAAGTCTGTTCCTTTAACATCACTTTCATGTGTGTATATAAAAAAAAGAATATACAGTGAGTCTTCAGTTCATTTCTGTTGTCTCTTGTGTAAGCTGTTTGAAGTGAGTTGTCCAACGCTGAAAACCAATGGTGACAGTATAGTGGATGACTATTTCAACACAGTTTATATTGTTCTCAGTGGAAGTGGATCCCGTAGCTGACTTCTCATTCTGTATCTTTGATCACTATTCTTTCATCTTTTGTGAGCCTGGGACTGGCTCGAAATTGCTGCATTGCATGATATATGACATTCCATCTCAGCAGCATATGAAAAATAAATTAGATTTCCCTACACCATTTCCTGATCAGCCCCCACCACCACCACTACCAGCCCTCCTTTCATCACACCTGCCTCGCTCTTCCTGCCCATGAACATGGCACATTGGCTGTAAAATGCAAACAGTAAGGGTGTGTGAAGGTTTGTTCAGACTGTGTTTACCCCTATACTTTCCTTTGCCATTCAAACAATGGATTACCCAAAATTAAACCACTTAAAAATTTGGGTCTTCATTGCTAACAGTGATGTCAGAGGTAAAACACATGATTTAACTGTAACTGCAGGCCCAAATGTAAAAGGCATAATTTTACATGAATTCAATGTGGGTAGGCTTATTTTTGAGCTTTGGACATCAGGCTAGGTGTTTCTCTGCCTTTATGCAAGCTAGGCTAACCACGTCCTCCCTCAAGCTCTTCACGCATGGACATGAGATCTTCTCTTCTTACATGCAAAGTGAATCCGCATATTCAGTTAAACTTTTGGCAACTTGGGGGCAGCAGAACAAGCGTTTTAAACCCCTTCAAGTTCCGGGTCAGCACGACCCGTTCTAAACCACACATAAGATAGTCAAATGCTAAGTGACAGAGCAACTGCTCCAGTATGGCCAATGGGGGTTGTGTTAGGGTCCAATACTGAGCCTGTGTAGCTGTCACGTGTAAAATGAACGAACAACTTAAAGACCCAGTCAACTGCTCATTTCTGTCAAATAGTGAGCATGTGTAGCTGTCACGTGAAGAAAAACGAAACTCCATCCATCCATTCCATTTTCCTCCGCTTATTCGGGGGCCGGGCCACGGTGGCAACAGGCTAAGCAGGGTTATCCAGACGCCCCTCTCCCCAGCAACACTTTCCTGCTCCTCCTGGGGGATCCCAAGGCGTTCCCAGGCCAGTTGAGATATATAATCCCTCCAGCGTATTCTGGGTCTACCCCGGGGGCCTCTTACCAGTTGGACCAATTGAGGTGGTTCGGGCATCTGATAAGGATGCCTCCTGGACGCCTCCCTTTAGAGGTTTTCCAGGCACGTCCAACTGGTAAGAGGAAAAAAGAAACTCATGCATTATTGTTGTTGCGCAATGTGCGGCCAAAATGAATGAATTACTCTCTGAGACGACTCGTTCCTACTAGTTCATATCAGAAGAGCAGTACAATGAACGACACGCTCATGATCAACACATCACTACTTTTTAGCAGCCAAATGCTTCACTACATTCACCAGCAAGTTGCTAACGTTGTCTGTCTGCTGTTTTGTGTTGGGCAGTTAGTATACAGATGGTTTATACACCTTTTTTACTGACAACAGCTGCCTGACACTGATGAGAGCTGTGAGCGTGAACCAAAACAGTATAGTTGCAGGCCAGAAAATTAAAAGAATAAAGTTAGAGAAGCTAATATGCTCCATAGATACAAGAGGAGTTGCAGAGTCAGGTGATTCTCCGTGGGTTCATCAATACGAGTGATACGAGTGAATCTGTCACATTACACATAGTAATTTTATCCATTGTGAATATGAAAATACTGATTATGGCAGCTTTAAGGTTGTGCTGACGCAGACATGTGATACCTACCTAGACTAGGAAACAAGGCTCCTGTTCGGGTCAGGGCCTCCAAAATCATCCAGTCCCCCCTTTTGACTTCACTGCTGCCAAAATAGTATGGCATGGCCTACCAGATTACTAAAACACACATTTACAAGATGTTTGAATGTCTTGCGTTGGCCTTGGGTTTTCTTCTACTAACTGAAATACAAAGATACAATAAAATAGAACAATAATTTTAGACTATGACACAGGGTCCTGTCACACTAAGCATGCCCATTAATTTGAAAGTTAACATCTACAGTGTATCTGCAAAGTGTTTTCATTAAGACATCACACAGAATCATGGCATGAAGGGGGAACTAATTGAAACAATGCATGATGGATTTCCCGAGATATTCCTCAGAGGAAAGCAGCTTCTTTATTGTGTCTGAGCATGTCAGATGTTCTTTCTGTAGGTCAGAAATGATTTATCAAGCTTTCACTCATTGTGGTATAAAAATGTACATTCATCTAACTCTGTTTTATCTTCTCAGCCTTTTCAGGTTCAGCCTTTCACCAACGTTAGTGAAAATATGTGATGTGCCTTCTCCATAAAAGATGCTCCATCATAAAAGATGCTTTTATGGATCATCTAGGAGAGACATTCTATTATGAACTGCTACTGCTGCTTTACAATATTATGAAGTAACCACATAACAGTTATGCACTTCAATCCATCCAATCCAATCCAAGCCTGCATTATATTTAAAAATAAAGTGGCATCTCAAGGTCAAGAATTGATGATTTGTATCACGAGTTTGACTCTGTTATTCATTACCTCTTTCAAATGCTCCTTTTTTCTGTGTAGCTAAGTGCCAACAATAGCCAGACACCACTTCACTCTCTTCAAGTACTGTACGCTCTAAGCGAGACGTACTTTGGATCAAAATAAATCCTCCGCAGCCTGAGTTTATGCATTGTATTGCTTCAGAACAGGGTTTACAAAGACTGAGGCTAAGCTGGTGAAAGTAATGCACAAAAAGGTACACATTTGTTGTTTCCAATTAAAAAATATAACAAGCAGCACACTTATTCTGCAATTAATCATAATCTCTTCTCCATTTTTTTTTTCCACATTTGTATGACCTTCGCAAACACTCGGGAAGTGTGAATGCACGGAGCTGCAAAAGCATGAAAGCCCTCTTTTGATCACTTTGTGAAATCTGTCGGATACAGGAGATTCAACGTGTTCAAAGTGCTTCCACTGAAGCTCCAAACTGACACTTTATTTAGAGTAATGACATCATCAATGATAGCAAAAGCTTAATTTTCAGGCAGTTACCAGTTGGGTGTTCTGCTTTGATCACACTGTCAAACCTATCATCATCACCGTCATCTTCACAAGTTGCTGCACATGCAACCTCCTCAGGCGATATCATGCATTTAGCGTTCATAGGTAGGGTACATGGGTTCCTGCATTCATGTACAGTATGACAGCAGTTCCTACACCTCCACCACACAGTGCTTAGCAGGATGCATTTCAGTACTGGACAACACGGAAACTGCATCAGCTTTTACACATTACACATTACATTACACATTTCTATTCACTATTTTAACTTCATCCCAGCATACTGTATCATCAGAAACCCATTCAAAGCATTGTCACTACTGAGATACAGTATACTGTGTGATACGATCAAAAGTTCCAACTGCTATTTCCAAGGTCAAGACCAACCTTTCAATCTCAATTTTTAAATATATAGCTCAAAGTCAAATATTTGCTTGATGGGGCTTTGCAATCTGTACAGCATATGACATGCTCTTTTCTTAGACACTTGGTTAGGATAAGGAAAAAAACACTTTATTTGGAAAAATAGAAGCACAAACCTCAGTTTGCCTGTGTTGCATAACTTAACTTACTTTCCTATCGTGCCACCATACCTGTGTCAGCATTATCCTTCTAGCGGCATCTTTGGTCACTTATGTGTCATCAGTTTCCATTGATCCTACCTGCCTGATCATAGCCCATGTATTCAAACTCCATATCTACAGTTTACAGGCGTTTTGTTCTAAATTTGTAGTCTGCAGACCCACATTATAAAATAACCCTTATGACGTCATTCATTCTGGAAGTCTTGTGTAACTCCTACGCTTTACACGACACAATAAAAGTCACCATTAAACAGAAAAATATACTGGTAAGCTAGCAAATGCACATATTTCTGAACACAGATTTTGAAATGTCACTGTTATGACAGGTCGTCAATTGTGCAGGAATGAAGTGTATTAGGTTTTTTTCACCAGCAAAGAGAGAGAGCTACAGATGCAGGTAGACTATGCAGACTATGCTGGGAGCATGAAAATTTAATGTGAGGACAATGGCAAAATAAATAAACTGCGTGAAGCTTAATATGCACGTTTATATTGTGAGTGGGAGGTGCTATTAGCTTATTTGATTTGTCTGTGCTCTACACAGTGGTAAGGATGTAAGCTGAAGAGAGAGAGATTGCAGGCAGGGTCTTTATCATAAGTGAAGTATGGACCTGATTGGTTGTTTTACGTCAGGTGGCAATTTTCTTTTCAAAAGACAGTTTTATGTGTTTGCAGAACTTCTAATTCATGCTAACACTACACAATGTTCCATTTTCCAGATCCTAAGAATTTCCCCAGGGTGAAAGATAAAGACAGCATAAGAAGAATTCACCAACTAAATCTACAAATCTGGCCTTAAAGGCTCAAGTTTATCACCTCCCCCTGAGGTTTCTACCAATTTTATCATATTAAAAGTCCTATGAACAGTGAATATCATGCCTGGGCCTGAGGCTGCGTTGTATGTACATTGATAAGAAAGGTCAAGGACTTTTCAGGGGTAATTTCAGGCCTAACAACAGTTAAACAGAAAAGCTATATGAGGCAAATCTTACCTATATCCAGTGGTATTGTGCCATATGGTCCCTCGGAAACACCTCTAGGCCACACATTCACACTCAAAGAGCCGGATGTACAAGAAGCCTATGGATAGAACATAAGAGAGAAAGCTGGTATAAGTCCATTTTCCACAGGACTTTTTTACTTTCTTCATTGTCATGTTGGAGGTGGCATAGAAAATTCAAAGAGGTCATGTCAGGTCACATGCAATATACTTCTACCTCTTTTGTACTAATAATACTGCATACAGTAAAGTGGCCTACATGAAGAACCATGCATAACATGTTAACCTCTGCAATGTGACACGGTCTGAAAGAAAGCCATCTCACGCACATCCTAAACAATGATCAGGTGCTATTACATAGTATGTACTTGCTGTGAGCCAATCATGCCACTAAGCTTTGAAGCCTTTTACAATTCAGGCAATGCTATTATGATTTATAGGGAATTATCTGCTTCTCAAACAAAGACCTATAAAACTCTCCTTAAAGCACCATGTAGGAGGGAGCGGCAATAAGATTGGTTTATGGAAAGTTATTGAAATAGAGCACAGCAGGGTGTTTGTGAAGGGCCCCGGCTCCCAAGTGACATTATAATCTCCGCAATGACTGAACGCACATTATTTGTCTCTTTTCTCTTATTTTTGTCGTCCCTACAAGCTGTTTGCCTTTCTAAACACACACGCTGAGAGCTGTATTGTTTGTTTGCCTTCCATATGTGTGGGAGTGACAGTGTGGGTGTGCATGTATGCATGTCTGAAATGCAAAAAGGACACTTAAAGTGGGCCTATTATGCTCATTTCCAGCTCGATATTTTTATTCTGGGACTCCACTAGAGTAGCTCTGCATAATTCCCAGTTAAAAACACCCTTATTTATCTTATACTGATGCATCTACCCTCATGCCTCTTTAAGGCCCCGCTCTCTAATAGCCCACTATCTTCTGATTGGCCAAACTACTGAAAGCCAGCGCCCAGTGCTTGTGAGCATCGTCTCGCCCTTTTGTTGGTGTGGAGGCTGTAAACCTACTAAATAACATAATTTCTCATTCTTGATTGGAAATGGAAAATTATCAAGTCAATCTGTACCTGAGTCCGATATGAGAGTGGGCAGCATGAACATCAGCGGCAATAAAGATTACAACAGGATGTGTCTGTTTGGTAAATATCGTGGGCATTATCTGCTTAATGTGTGATATAACGGTGGATTTAGTCTTTTAACCACAAGCTGTGTATAAAAATCTATATATGCCCTTTTTTTTATGTGTGCATGTGGGAAAGGTGCTTAAATGCCGTCTGAAGAGGAAATCGTCTGCTGTCAGGAAATAACAAAGGTAACGTATCTAGTAAAATGTTGTTCTGCTGTCGCCAAACCACTGTGTAGTATCTCCCTGCACCGTCTGTTACATGCATTTACTAAGAAGCTGCCCCTGAAGCAGACGACCGTATAAAGAAGAAGAAAACATTGAAAACCTAGTATTCAGAGCAGTCACAGCTCACAGAGGATACCGTTGCATACGTTTACCTCATTATTTGAAACTTTGGTCCCATTTAATCTGACCATCCGACATTGCAACATTATATATACGTATATGACACAAAATAAGGAAAAGCTTATAGACCTCCTTTAATTTACAAGGCCAAGGCATCATGGTAAAATGCCCTCAAAAGAATAGAAACATACGGTTCTTCAAATGAGGTCCCTCGTGCTCATGTCCCTCATGATGAATGAGGGTGAGCATGTTAGTCTAAAAAAAAAAGGCGACCTTGTTGTTTTCGGTGTTAAGGGAATGAATGACGGTTGCTCCTCTTTTCTTCCTCCATTGATAGTAAACATCTTTATATTTCACTCAGCGCTCATCCTTTGAGGTGTTTATATGCTGCTTCTCTCGTGCATTTGCCCTCCCACGCAAGAACAACATGACCCAGCCGTTCGAGTCGACACCGCTGTTGACTGATTCTCTTTTATACACACTCACACACTCGCGTTATGGTCCGTCCATGCCTCTCTCTGGGGACTCGTGACACACCTCGCTCTCTCGGTTCAGATTCATTGCCGCGCCTTCCTGCGCACTCTTCCCTTGTGATCTCGCTGAGGATGTCAGTGTGATGAGTGGAAGACTCGCAAGTGCACCCCCAACGGTGCTTTGATTTCTGGGGCATATCTTGCTCATCAAGAGTTTTCTGTCGACCAGGGGACCCTACAAAAGAGCAATCTAAGCCTCCGTGTTTAGCGGGTCCCGGGTAGGGCTCAGCCTGTCAATCACATTGTTAACATCGACCAATACGGGCTGCACTGCGAGCTCACCTAAGAGACTGTAACTCAACTCAAACCTTCACCGACCGGAAATATTCGAGCCGAAATGATCAGAGACGTTGGCTGGTGGGATGACGCTGATCAAGACATTATTAGCTTTTAATCCGTAGCAGCCAGAGAATCAAAATAACAGATTATTGAGCCACTGTCATTAGCTGTCTTCATTCAAATTCCAATTAGAGTCACTGCTTTGAGCAATTACCTGCTGTGGTGCACATTCAAGCTAACAAAATGACTGTGGGAATTGAGACTTTAAAAGATGCCAAGAGAACACTGTTTCATTATAGCAACACAACAAGCCTATTAATAAAATTCATAATGCATTTCAAATCTGTTTGTCCTTGTTTTTTTTGGTGACATGCTGCATCAATCTGCTCTGTAAGTGGTTGATTTACAAATCAGCAGCTTGATAACATGCTGGTTTAACTCACTATATTACAAAGTGTGTCCTTAGCAGCTCAGATCCAGCCTGTCTAGGATGAGGCGAAACACTGAGGGGACATCCTATTGTAGCAGATGTGGCAAGAAGAAGAAGATTTTAAAGTCACAAGTCCATTTTAAACTATGGAAGGTTTTGAGGGGTTGTACATACCTGGGGTTAGCTGTATTGGAGGTCTATCCTCAGATATTGGGTAGCGCTACTAGCGCTGAATGAGAAAAGCCTATATCACATTGCAATTACACTTCTAAATTTAATGTTTGAAAAAGACCAAATTGTGATTATTTCCTCTTCAATTTATGGATGATTGTTCTTTCATAACTGCTGTTGATCAATTTGGCTATGTCAGACTGTTGCTGTTGCTGACCATGCTGCTGGTTTTTGTACAATGTAGCCTACTCAGAATAAGCTAGCATTAGCGCCCGCCTAGCTGTAGGCTAGTTAGTAGCCTAGCCAAAAATGAGCAGTTCCTGTGGTTGTCTGAACTCAGTCTTTGCAAGCTGCAACTCCTACAGCACCTCCACTTTAATATTGTGCCGTTTTGTGTTGGAATGTTTGGCAAACTGAAGGTATAGAGGTAAAAACTGTGGTAAAATAATAAATGTAATTTCACTAGGAACACAGCACTCACAATAAATGTACTCCTCACAATGATTGTGATTCGTAATATGTGTAGTAATGACTGAAATCCTCAACATATGTAGTAATGACTGGAATACACAATATATGAAGAAGTACCGTAATACTCGGTTTATGTGAAATAAGAAATGTGAACCTCTAGTATGTGGAGGGTATAAAGATGCTGTCATGATTGTTATTGTGAGCCAAAGAAATATCAGTATCACATAGGCTTTAAACAAAGTGAAGTAACATGCGTGGATTAGATGTTAAAAGTCTCTCCCTTCTGGAATGTGGGGTGCTGGGCCAGAGGGTTGTAAAACACCACACACACACTCGTACAGGATAGACAGGAGAGTTAGACCAGACGGTAAGAGGAGATAAAGAGCCATAAAAACCGGATACTTAAAGGAAACATATAGCCACATATGGAAATGTTGGAGCGAGACAGGGGTGTCTCGAAGCTCACAAAAACACTCAGGTTACCTACATATACTTACACAGAAACATGGTTTCAGGGATAATATGTTTAGGGGTACACCCTCCTTCAGAGGGTGACCGAAGACACCATTGGACGAGGAGAAGCGCCAAGAGGCGTGGACACGCCTGCGCGCCAACAAGGGGCCAATAG
>JAVQJF010013763.1:0-21130 GCA_036023855.1 Gadopsis marmoratus | reverse complement strand
TGCCAGAAGGTTTGCTGTGTCTCCCAGCACAGACTCAAGAGCCTGGAGGAGATTCCATGAGACAAGCAATTATTCTAGATGGTCCTTAACCCAGCAGCAGGATCGGTAGGTTGATAATTTTCACTTCCATCAAACGATGTGGCATCTATTCCTTCCTAACACATTACCCAGTCCATATCAGTATAGATATCCAGTATGATTTTTTTCCCATTGAGATCTGATGTGATTTCAAAGTGTTCCTTTAATTTTTTTGAGCAGTGTATAATGTTATAGTAAGAAGTTGTTTAAGCCAATGAGGGAATGAGGCGGAAGGATACGCAGTGACGTTTCTAACTGGAGGCTCCTCCGCAGCGATGACAGAGAGAGAGGGAGAGAGGGAGAGAGAGAGGAAGGAAGCAGTGGGTGAACACTCAGTCCAACACTCGGCAGCATCATGGCACCTATCGGATTAAAGGCGGTGGTCGGCGAAAGTAAGATTATCATTTTTTTTTTGTCAATTATTTTGCTCTGAATTTGCAGAGATGCGCGTCTGTGTGTGTTCTTAGCGGGATGCGGACGTCAGCTAGTGGATCTGGGCGATGATGGTGAAGGTGGTGCTGTTGGTGTTCCATTGTAAACCGCGGCCGCGTAGTGAAAGAGCCTCGGACAACCTGCGGGGGCTGGTTCGTCTCACCGGGCTCCTGCGGTGCGGATGCGCAATTGTGCTTCACGCGGCGGAGACCTGAAAATGGCCTTGACAAGCGGCGATCGGCCCACTGATGGAAAATGCGGGCATCCTTCTCCCAGATGCGGACAGCCTGGAGGCAAAATGTAGCCCGCCTCCGCCCTTTTAGCCTCATTCAGGAATCATAAACTGATGATTTTTGCCCGCATGGTGTCGCATAAGATGCTGCGGACACGTATACAGCTAATTATAGGCAATAATCCATATATTACGCCGTTGGTTATGAAGTGACTCGGGATTAACACTCTCCATCCGCGGGATTCCCTGCTTTCAGCAGTGCCTCACCCCTCTGATGGAGCAGGAATCGGCTGTGTAAAACACCCTTTCTCATATTAATGGCGAATTGTATCCCAAGACAAGAAAGTTTCCTAAAAAAAAAAAAAAATTCCGCATCACCTGTCCATAAGATACCGAGCAGTAACGACCTTTCATCACCAGCATGCCCTTTGCTGGCGGTGCGCCACCCATCAGGCCCGCGCTGTGGAACCCTGCACCGTCAGGACGCTGATTTGGTCATTTAGACTCATTTATTTCGGATGCAGGCCTGAACACAGATTCTCCTTAGCAGGGTCAGCTGGGTGCAAGTGGTAATGTCAGACAGGCCTGCACGGCAAAGAAAAGGCTCGCAAGAGAAGAGCACTTCATGTGAAGCTATAGGTATCTAATACATCACTGATGTTTTCTCTAATGTTCCCTTCATTTTTGGGAATGTGCCCTGCCCATGGTGCAGGATCTGCTCCATTTGTTCCGCTTATTGAATGGGTTTCTCTACAGAAATCCACCACTCTCTGGCAGTAAGACTGCAGGAACGCTACGTTCCTTGAGGAACAGGGGTGTATCATTATGTATCACGTGCCCTGCTGCACATTTTTGGGCCCCCACACACGCCCCATCACAGACACACATCCACCGCCTCAGTCATACAGAGTTACAGTCCTCCTACTTTGATGTGATGGAGGGTGAAAAGGTTTGTGCCCTGGCCCGGGAATCGGGCGATAGCTGAGCCTGAACCACCACTGATTACAAACCCAAAAATGTGAATTCACTTTGCAGCCAAGAGTGCAACATAATATTGTATGATAGATATAATGAATTGTTGCTGTGACTGCTGGTATATAAAACTGCGATTGTTCAGGAGGGATGGATATTGTATATAATATCACATTGTGTATAAAATTTTTTTGTCTATTAATGATACATGTCACCATATTTAGACACATCCACATACGCAGTGATCAAATGTATGTTCTATGCCATGAACTGTGTTCCACTGTTGTTGCAAAACAACCTACAACTTCAGCAACTAATTTTGTTCATCTTTAATTTGTTTGCTTGGAATTATTGATTTTAATAATATAATTGTGTCCAGCAATAACATTATATGATCGTGTTGTCACGATAGGTTTCCACTGATGATACTGAGCGATTCAACGCTGTGGCGTTAGAACAGATCTTTTAATAGGTGATTTGGAAATATGGTTTGTCCTAGTGACATATTGTGTTTGAGGCGAGAATTAAAAGTAGTGTGGACTAAGGCCGGACGACTTTTGTGTATGGCAACACCTTGTGATGTGCGACTGAGATCTAATAGAAATGATATAATCTGTGCACCTATAACATTACACAGTACAGCTTCACACGCTTGCCCGTTCTGTATTATTTAATTATTTTGGCCTTTGTGGCTGCCGATTACGTAACCCAGTTTGTAAAACTGGAGGCAGGCACGTGCAGGCCCTCCGTTTCGAGTGAATCGTGTTTTCCAGAACAATGTAAACGCTCGTGCGTGTTTCCCAGTAGGTAAAGGCAGCGGGCAACACCTGCGCTCTGTTTGGCTGAGGTGAAGCTGGGATGGGATTAGTGGGGGCAGAGAGGGAGGGGCAACACCATCGTGGGTCCTCGCTGCAGCAGTGGATGTAGCAGCCAGGATGAAGGAGGGGGATGGGAAGCAGGCAGAGCTTCACCCTCCCCTTCCGTGACTGTATATGAGCATCAGTCCCAGGAAATGAAGCTGAATGATGAGGATGCGCCGCATCCAGCAACGACCTGAGCTGACAGATATTTAAATCAGAACAGTGCTGGCACTCAAAAACAAACATTCAGGAGGTGAACACACCTCCTGAATGCATACAGGGCTGCTGTAGTGGATCTCATATTATGTAGGTGTTCATATTTTTCTGTGCATTTCTCAAGAAGTGAAGGCCTCTTTTGGCTTTTTCATGTTGACCCAGACAAGGAAACATGCGCCTACGTTGATGCACTAACTGAATCATTCATTTAGCGGGAGGTCATATGGAAAAATATGTAATTTCCTGTCGTGATATTGATGTAGTTTGTTATACTGCAGTAAATGTTCTGGAAATTAAAGTGAGAAACACTTTATAGATAAACTAACTAGATGGGAATGTCTGTTTTGGACTAATCGACTGAAATAAACACCTCGCAAATCAAATCCTGCAAATCCAGTAATGCCATAAAGCATTATGGGATGTCTCTGTCTATAAACCGGTTGATGTTGTCTCACAGTACACAGTATATATTGCAATATTGCCCAGCCCTGTTTTCATACATTCATTGTCTCTGCCTGCTTATTCCTGGCCAGGGTCATGAGGGTCAAACTGACACTCGGCACACAGCATGTTAATCACCCTGCTGTAGTTGCATAACAGCTACATGTAATGTGCACGTTGAGTGGAACAGGAAATAAAGGTGGAAAGAGGGGTCTGACATGCAGCAACAGCCTCAAACCAGGGACGTTGTGATTACATGGTCACCATCTTACACCCACTGGCCAACAGGATGCTCGTCGGTAGCTGTTTATTGAACTGAGATTCCATCCTGAACACACCTTTTCTTATTTTCTCCTTGTGGCATTTGATCACTTCCTTCATCACTCAGCTGTATGGAAATGGAAAATGTCAGTTTGTGCCCAATTATTATATACTGTTACTATTGAATATACATCATAAAGTACTCTTCATACTGTAATATTTTGGCAATTAGGATACAAGCAGTTTGTCTAGTTCGGTAACAACAGGAAACAATGCAAGACTGAAGGATGCCAATCGAGTTCATTTAGTCTCGTCTCTTGTTTCAAGACCTTCAAAACATTAAAGTACTAGTTTGACATTTTGGGAAATACTCTAATTTGCTTTCTCTCAGAGAATGAAATGAGAATATTGGTGCCACTGTCGTGTCCGTACAGAGGCGGAGTCAGGATGTAGTTAGCCTAGCTTAGCATATACTCTATAAGTGGGGTGGGGGGGCACAGCTTGCCTGGCTCTGTCCAAGGTTAATTTTCTTGGCAAACAAAAGCCAGGCATAGTGAATAGGCAGTTCTCCCTCGGTGAGGTTGCCAGGTTTGGTATTTTTGTTCCTGTACAAAGAACAAAATAATGTATTCATTTATTTTTGGCCAGGTTAGCCGTTTCCCCTCTTTATCCAGTCTTTATGCTAAGCTAGGCTAACCACGTCCTGACACTAGCTGTGGACATTAATGCACATATGCACAGATATGAGACTGATATTGATTTTCTCATTTAACTCTGGGAAAGAATCAAATAAGTGCACTTCCCAAAATGTTCCAAGTATCTGATTGGTTGTAAAGAGTCAGTTCACTCTTCCTTGGAAGTATCTGAAAGCGGGGTGGTGTGTATTTACTCCTCTCTGTTCAGGCCTCTGTAGAAGAGAAGGAAGGTGCACTTGTTCACAAGCGCGCACACACACGCACACGCACACGCACACGCACACGCACACGCACACACACACACACACACACACACTCACACTCGCACACAAAAAGCTTCACTGACCTTGGAAGCATCACTGAACCAGAGTGTCACACACTCGTCTGGGTTCAGTGTCTGAGGCAGTGCCTGCAGCCCCTGGGCCTCCATAAAACACACACATCTAACAAATACACATGCACACTGCAAACACACACACTCCCAAATAAATTCATACCGAAATGTCATGTCGCCGTGGTTACAGAGCATGAAGAGCTGGCTGAAATGGAGCTGTCTAATGCAGGGTTAGAGTGGCTCATAATCATAATGAATTCCCCTTCTCTTTCACTGAGGAAGAGTGCTGTGTCAGAGCTGGCAGACATCCCTCTGCTCTCACTCTTCTCAGCAGCACGTCACAGCTCTCTCCGTTGTCCTTTTGCATACATGCACATGCATGCAGGGGAGACGCATTTAACGCAGTGTTACAGAAATATCCACCTACAGAAGCTACACAAAAAGAGCAAATGCAGATTAAGGAGAAAGAGAAAGGATAGCATGGCACAATGGGGATGTGTCAAGTTGTTGTTGTAATTGTAATCTGATTTAATATGCAAAATGATATAGATTTGAGTTTTTGTGCTGTACAATAAGCAGTACAGCTGAGCTGGAGGAGACTGCAGACAGAGATCTAGACAAGTTGTTGCATCCTGCAGCATCACACCGGATCACCTGCTTTCCTTCAGTCTATTATATACTGGCTGCCAGTTTCAGTGCTCTGGGTTTCTGTGACTTGTTTCCCAGCTTCACTTAAATCCCTCTCTGGTTAGTTTTTGTGGAGTGCTCCAAGACAAAATAAACATGCATCTCTGATTCATTAAATATCACGGTGGTGGTTTCTTGCAGCTTCCTGCACTCGTATTTCTGTTATACAAACAATTAGCTCCCTAATTAACCATTTTGATAAGCGAACCAGCTTTAAAGTCACAGTGAAACGGCAGCCTGTAACGTGTATTTTCAATCAAAATGGAATATTAGGGGATTTGATGAATATTAGGGGATTTGATGAAGTCATTCAGGGATTTTGTTTGATCGCTCATAATGTGCGTGCCGTAGCGAGTGTGGAGTCTCTGGAGGATCCCAATGACTTGGAGCTGTAGGGGACTATTGGCCCAACCGGTCAAGGCAGATGACCACCCACCCAGAACCTGGTTCTGGTTCTGCTCGAGGTTTCTGCCTGTTAAAAGGGAGATTCTCCTTGCCTCTGTCACCTAGTGCAGCTCATGGTGGGAATTGTTGGGTCTCTGTTAATAAGTCTAGACCTGCTCTATATGAAAAAGTGGCCTGAGATAGCTTTATGACATGGTGCTATATAAATAAAACTGAATTGAACTGAATTGGCCTCCTCACACACCTGAATTATTTTGATCAGCACCTGCAATGAAGGAGGAATAAATAAGTATGGGTGCCCACAAGCTAACAAAGGGAACTTTGGTTTTGAGAGTTATTTTCGTAGAAAAATATAAATTTGTTTCAAATCATTTGTTGTCATTTTGCAGCTACCATGAGATAACAGAAAAATGTATGCAGAGATATAGTGTGAAGGTTGGCCGATCAGCCAGGCAACTGAAAGAAGGGGTCTCAGGCAAAATTAACTATCCATGTGAATTTATTTAGTTCATCATGTAGGTCCCGGCAGATATTTACAGTGCCTCCGTCAATAATTGGCAGAACAAACACAAAAAACGCCCACAAAAATGGATGACATAAGGAACCAAAACCCTGGCCCTTTTTGGCTCGGGCACTAACGGGTCCCACTATGACCGCTCTCCTCTGGAGCTCCAGCCTTCTCCCTTATGTTAAGGTGGACTCACCTACTCCCAGAGACATTCAATTATCTGTTACCCAACCCCTGCAAGGATAAACACCTTTCAATTTACTATAAAAATACCTATACCTATCACCTAAGAATACCTCCAAGTATATTTTAAACAATTTTTCCTTTAAAAAAAAAAACAGCTTTTCAACAGCCATTTCCCCAAACTGAAAAACACCCCTGCCACTACCTCACACTTGGTCTCTTCCTCCGGAACCCCTGAGTGGAACCTTCCAGCAAAATTTGCCAGTTCAGGTCCTGGTCAGAGGAAGAGACACGCCCCACAGGTAACAAACATTTTGACTTGACCAAACAGTTTATACCCACCTCCGCTGTCTTGTTTTTCCCATTACTGTAAACTGTTCTGTGTGTCTGAATCTGACTTAAGTCATGGGTTCATCTGTTAATTATCTTCTGCAACCGATCAGATAGTTCAGTTTAAAAGATATTGACAAAGTTACCAGAGCTCAAGTTCAAAAATCTGAATGTAATCAACTTCAATGAGATAAAACACAGAAAAGCTGTTTTATTTTACATTTGAGAAGCTTTGACCAGCATGTTTGTTTGGTAAATAATAAAATTACTGTTACAATGAATATATATTCAAAGAAAACAGCAGTTGGCATTGATTAGCTTCAGGCAAGCAATTATTCATAGTTTTATTGATATGATAGAGACATGGCTTCGTGGTTTTTTTTACAGTGGCTTTTTTAAGCTGATACTCTACAAGTGAAGCTTTTTGTGAGCAACAAATGAAAAGTCTCTGAACTCGAGAGCGTTTGAGTGTGAGCCCTGCAGGAATGTCTGCCTGTCTCTTTAAGATCAGCACCGTCAGATTCCCTTGGGAGTGATGCTGCTCTGAAGCTGAGATCTGGAGAAAAAATGGGTCATGTACTCATAGGTGTAAGTCCCTGAAGGGGGGAGAACCACGAGGCCACGGGAGAAGCTCTTGACTGCTGCATAACATGTAGAGTCAGGCCTGTTTGCACATGGAATTAAAGGCAATCTCATGTAGGACATCGAACCGCTTCTTATTGTGGGGTTATTTGGGTGAAATGAGCGTGGTCAGCTTGTCTGGTTTTGTCAAAAAGTAAATAAAAGTAGATCCTGCTTTCTATATTTCCTGTGGCTGCAAGCTAATGTGCTTTGCAGTTCTTGAATGAATTTGTTCATTTTCTATTTTAAAGATTGGTGGTTTGACGACAACTTTGTTTTCTTTCTTTCTCTGCCATGAGGATGCGCATCCTGATAAAGTGTGTGTGTGTGTGTGTGTGTGTGTGTGTGTGAGAGACTGTTTGGTTGACACAGCTGTTGCACCATGTTGTTTCAGGTCCCTTCCCTCCCGTCCGTTCTGGTGCGCTCGTTTATTGTTGCTGAAAAATCCACAGTTCTGTCCTCTTCATTCTGAATCATTAGTTACGAGACTGTGCAGCGTCGCCTTTACTCATCCACCATCATAGTTTTGCTCTTTCCATACACAGTGAAGGTCAATACAGGAGATGAAAGAGAGGAGTGAGGGAATTTTATAATATTACTACAATACAGTCTCTAATGAACGTAAAAACGATTACTATATATCTAAATATAAAAAGCATTTATTTAAACTTAGCTCTTTTCTGAGGACAATAAAACAAATAGTTTGGCTGGAAGATTTCTCACAAGTCCAGAAGTTGTACACTGTGTAGGCAGTGTACGTTTTACTACCAAAAATAAGATTCAGGTATTTCAATGTTTTCCCCTTTACTTTACCAAATAGATACAATAAAGCTAATAGAGGAGCTGTTCATCAAGCACATTTAGCACATGATCACACAGTCCTGGGATCTCATCGGGTAGATGAAGTGTCAGCACGTGAGTGGGTGGACTGTGACTTTTAAATTGTTCAGAATTATTTGCTCAAATGTACCTCAAAGCTGCATTAACTGTTTGCTTAGCCTCTTCGGGGCAGTGGAGTTCGCAGTTCGCAGTTCCTTATGTTGCACATCCAGCATACAATAAAAATATTGTATAAATCAGCTGTAGCTTGGCTTCCACACCCTGACCGCCCACAGTCCTTTCATGCATACTGTGTGTGTAACACTAAAAAATATTGATTTGTGTTAAATTCTCAACTCAAAATACCCTCCATCATGGATTGCAAAAGATGTGTTGTTGCTCCTCAGTTCACCTTTAGAGGATGTTTACAGTATGTAGCATGTAACAAGTGTGACATCTTTAAACCTAAGAAAATCACTATGTTATACAAATGTACCAGTTCAGTGACTAGAGCTGCTTTTATCAGACAGTGTTTGTCAGAAACGGGAGGAAACGCATCAGCTGCAGCAGAGGAAAAGGGGAAACAAGTGACGGATATCCCCACTGCTTCTTTGTTTGCGGACGTGTCTCATCCGGAGGCCTGCAGCACTGCTGAATGAGAAAGAAGTCGACTTTTTAGGAATAAAAGTGAACCAGCTCTAACTGTTTCTTTGAGCATTTAGAACAGATTTGTCGAAGCACTCGGCCCTTCATAAACTAAAAGCCTGTGTGCGTCAGCTTTTGTTGCGTTGGTTTGCACTGTTCTGCTGAAACGGCAGATTACAGAATTCAACACAGAAGATGCTGGAAATAGGCTGAAGCTGAGTCGGGGAATCTCTTTCATTTAGTGAGATTAATATTCGTACTATTCCAAGATCATCTGTCCCTCAGGAGGTCAGATACAGTTCCTCTGACTCACAGGAGGCGCAGGCCGGAGTCTGTCAGTGTTTCGGGATTCACTCATTTAGTACGGCTGCGTTTATAGGCCCATTCTGTAGTTTATATGAGCTATAAATATGAGCTATATTCACACACATAAGGGTTTAAGTTATATACAGTATCTGTCCATCTATATATTCTCCCTTTCATCCTATCAACAACATGAAACATGATATTAATGGATTTCTCACTCCTATTATTATTTGTTATGTTTGTTGTTTGCTTCTATTTGACTGATAATCATGTTCTAACTTTTGGAACTTAGAGTATGATCGGAAAGTTCCAATCATGCTCTGTAAGCCTGGAGTGTAATGATGCCATGGTGACGGTTAATTAGCTGTGGGCTACAACTTCAGCCCCGTTTTGTTAATGTTACCTGTATTTGTCTACGGTTTGGCACTATTAAAAGCACGCCGAATGAGCTATTAGCGGTTCCTGTTTGCAGCGTGCGCGTGGATGTACAGACAGTTATCACTAAATTGCTTTGCTACTGACGAAAAGTTAAAAATGTGATGATTTCAGGCAGGTTCTGCAGTTATACAGTGACCATAATATCCTCACAGCCACAGTAATATCCTCAATCATGTATTTCTGAACTGTGTATGGAGTAAGGAGTATGATTTTGAGGCTAACTGCGGCAGTCAGGGGCGCTAAGGCTTTTAAAATGATTGCCTCCATGAGTTGTGTATGTCACAACTGCTGACCGTGTTCCAAGTCAACGGGCAAAACTACAGTAGCTAACCCCTCGTTGTTTTCAGAACACCAACAGCAGCATCTTTGCCTCACTTCTCTCTCTCCGTGCCCCCCCCACTCACCTCTCACCTCCTCACTCACCACCCCACTGTTTTATAACCTCTTTATTTATCCATCCTTCCTTCCATCCTATCTATATATCCTTTCTTCCATCCATATATCTATCCATTCATTCATCCCATCTATCTTTACGTCCCTGCTATACACCTATCCTTCTGGTGGCCTTCGGCCCCTCCCTCTTGCTGTGAAAACAGCCAATCAGCAGCTGGCGTCTTCATCACCTGGAAGAAAATACCACTGGTTGTTTTGGAGGCAGAAAACACACAAGTTGACTGACAGGAACACATTGCTGATCTTTATTTGATGTTTGCTCTGTAATCTGTTTTGTACGAGTCCTTTTTAATCTGTGGTAATCCATCAGTATCTCTGCGGCCTCAGGTTTTAGCCGGGCCGAAGGGGCTTTGCGGTTTATATTCACAGTGATCCAGCATGATGTTAAACAGCAATTCACCCTAAATGGATTTATCCTAATACGGCTGGCAGCTGGTTAGCACAGTGATCAGGCCAATTTCAGTATTGTGGCGTAAAACGCGACCGTCGTGCCATGACCTCACAGTGGACAGGATTATTTTTCCAGAATCACTTCCCTGCAGTCTCTTATTGTCTCTGTGTTTCTATTCATCGAGAGGATTTATCCCACTGGTGCAGAGCTGTGGTCGTTAACCTTGTTGGAGGCTGCATTTGACTTTTGCAAGTTATTGTCCTCCAGTGTAGGAATTGTATTATTACTATTAACCAGTAGGGCAGAATGATGTTGGTTGTTTCCACTGTAGTTTTTATTTGCTGTTTAGCTGAATAGGAGACAGGTGAGCTAATACCAAAACTTGCTACTATACAGTACATGTCATAGTTATTATTAGTGTTGGTTGTTTTGACATCAGTAACATTGTAACTGCTATTGCTTTGCATCTGTATGTGGAATTGTACTATATTACTGTGGGTTCTCTTTCATCCTGCTCTCACGCTAGTAGTTTTTCCTTGCCACTGTCGCCTAGTGCTGCTCAGGCTGGAAATGTTGGGTCTATGCATAGAGTTGGTCTAGGCTTTCTCTATATTAACAAGTGCTATGAGATAACTGTTATGATATAGCGCTATATAAATAAAATTGAATTGAATAGCAGTACTTTGTAGTTGTTTAAAGGATACAGTTTGGCAGAAATCAATTAGATTTTTTTATAACTTTTATATTAACAGGAAAACATATTACACACATTCAGATGGTTATCAAAGGGTGGAACTATCACTGTCTTTCTTACATTCCTAATTACAATGTACTTTGTTATTTTTCAAGTGTGAGTGTGCTCCACACTCAAAGCATGGTAAGAATGATCAGTATATACAGATGTGCTTCTGTTGTCATCGTTGGGTCCTTTCTCTTCAGTTACTGTTCTTTATCGAAATGACCGAAACAGTTACTGATTTTTGCTACTCAGTACAGATGGTAATGAAAAGGATTAAATGATATGATTGTGATTGTAATAGTGCAAAACGGTATGGAAAATTCTGCTACAAAGAACAATCTAAATCTCTTTTTGGACATGGGGGGGGACATCCATAAAGTCAGCTGTCAGTGTGGTAGAGCAGGACACAAATAAATGGAGCACACTGTACTGTAACGCAGAGCCATATGTGAACACACACACACACAGACAACATCATCCAGCCTGCAGGCTTCAAAGACGCCAGTGGTTGTTAGATATATTCCCCATAATTTATTTATTTATTTGTTTATGTCCATATTTATATTTGTGAATGTGAGGGAGCTGAGGCCTTCAGCTCTGAAGAAGGAGATTAGATTAGTGCAGGGAAGTAGCAACTGTCTGTGTGTTTTGTGTGTGCAAGGCAGGCATTCCAGCATCTTTGCTCATCAGATCGTCATGCATCCGTCAGATTCCCGATGATGTTTATTTTTGTTTTCTTTTACAGAGATTATGAACGATGTAATCAAGAAGGTGAAGAAGAAGGGAGAATGGAAGGTAGGAAGTTCACAGTTACAAGAAAATACCCTGAGATAACAAACCACCGATGTGGAGGGCTGAGAAAGATCATCATATCTCAGTGACTGACGTGTCTTCACCCAGACACACTGATCAGTGAAGTGAATTTTAGAGCTTAGTTCAAATCACAACCCTGCAACTTCATGTTTTTGTTGTGCATTTGTTCCATTTGATATATACTGTATATTTGGTACTGTACATTCTGGGAAGGAAACTCTGCGAACTGGCACCTGCTTTATGAACTGCTTTCCGGTATTCGAATAATGGCCAATACAGACATTATGATGGTTTCTGCAAAGTAGCCCTGCTGGACTTTTGCTTAAATTTGTAGCAAGCGTGTTGGACTCGAGTCGATTAATCATTTAGTCAATAGACAAACAAATTTATTGGCAACAATTTTGATAAACGATTAATCCTCATACAGCACTGCAAATATGAATATTTGCTGGTCTTCTGTGATAGTAAACTGAATATTTGGAGTTTGTTGAACCAAACAAGCTGTTTGAAAATGACATTAAATAATTGTCAGATTATTTGGCAATGAAAATATCGTCTAGTTGCAGCCCTTGCTGAGATAACGGCTGATTTCTGATTGAAAAAGTGTCAGTTCTCTAAACAAGCAGCCTGCTTTGCATGCACATGCAGCCAAGACATTTCTTAAATCACATTAAAATGCAACAGGAAAAAGTTCAACAAAAATGAATTCAATTAAACATAAACAAGCAAACCGAAATCCGTAAGAGACACAATGTATAAAAAAATACAAGAGTACATGTTGAATTAGCTCAAGTGTTTGCATGTCAATGGTGCACGTTATAGACAAGTCGGAATAACTAAGGCCATATTCAAAAGAAGAATTCATGTTTAGATTTAAAGGGGGGACTTGAATAAGCCTGAGTTGCCAATGACATTAAAAGAAAACTACTGATATCAGTTAAAAACATGAGCAGGCTAAAGATATTTATAATTCCCCAAACTGATCAGCAGTGAACATCAGAGGTGACTCAAATTCACAAAAAATGGATGAATAGCTTTATTTGAATGAGACAGTTTCATTGTTAGCAACATGCTATGTGAGTAATAAACCGCCTTTGTACAGTTACGGCCTTATGTCCTGTTGCCAGGCGCTGATTGTGGACCAGCTGAGCATGAGGATGTTGTCGTCCTGCTGCAAGATGACAGACATCATGACAGAGGGCATCACCAGTAAGATACGATGCTCACACCTACCATTTCTCTATACTGCTGCATTTTCTTCAGATTGTTTGTATATGGACCTCACATGTCTGCTTCTGCCTCTCTAGTTGTGGAGGACATCCTCAAGCGACGAGAGCCTCTCCCCAGCCTGGAGGCCATTTACCTGATCACGCCCACAGAGAAGGTATGCCTGCTCTATCGTACTGTATATTCAGAGGTGTGTCTGTAGCAGCAGGTCTGTGCTTTTAGCAGAGAACAGAGAAGCTGCGGTGACACACGCAGCTGTTTACTCAGCTGAGGCAAATCACGCATACATGCATGTTTCCATGTATCGAGTTTAATCCAATAAAATAAATAAAGAACAAGAAAACTGGCAGAAAATAGTACACACGAGATTGTGTGTGTGAGAGGCCAAGATAATTGTTTGTCATTCACTGATGTTTAGTTATTTGTCCCTCTCTCAAATTGGCTTTATCGTCAATGCCATAATTGAGTACAGTATTACAAAAAGCAGGATGTAGAAGGTCAAACGTGTGCCATGAATATAATAAGACAAAACAACACAACTGGTTTGCGCATTATTACATAAAAAAGAGGAGTTTTCAAGTGTTGGTTTCCTATATTTTGCTGCTTCAATGGTGTTATTAGTATTTTGTTTCCCCAAAATAAATATTTGGTCTAATTGAGAAGGTATGCCTGCTCTATCGTAATACTTTTAAGCTTTATCGTCAGACGTGTTGAGCAAATATCTGAAAAGATGTTTGAAAATGTTATTTCACGTGGTCATTTAGCTTAAAGTGTAGCTTCGCAGTCAGATTCTGCTAGAAGCCGCTCTCTCAGCATAGTTTGCCTTGCAGGTTCAGGGCTGCTTTAAAACAGTAGATGTTGAGCCATTTTCAACCCATGAAATGTCAATTTTTATATATTTGGTAAGAGATGTCAACATTACAACCAGTGATGATGTTTCATCGCAGTACAGTCATGTAATTTAGTTTGCAGCTCAAAAATCATGTTTAAGTGTGCAGTACCTCTGGTCGCTGTGTTTATGTAAGATTTTTGTTAACATCAATCAAAACATCATAGCAATAAAGCTTCAATTAATTGAATTGTACACGCTGATACACACATACTGTAGTAAACACACTCACGTGAATTGTACAATCTGACGCACATATTGGCTCCGTTTCTCCTCAGTCTGTCCAAACCCTCATCGGAGACTTCAAAGATCCTCATTCAGCTAAATACAAGGCAGCCCATGTTTTCTTCACTGACTGTGAGTATATACACGAAGACGTGCTGACATTACTGTATGCCATACACTGTTTTTGTTCTAAAGCATCTTTGTCTTGCAGCATTTAATTCCCTGTTATCAATTTGATTGGTGATTTGTGTTGTGCGCTTTTTCCTCTTTCCTATGTTATCATCTGTTTTGCTCTTTCTTGAATGTGTTGTTTGGTTTCTTTGGTAGTGCTGTTTTCGAAGCGCCCTATAACTATTTATTTCAAAGATAAACTGCTTTCTGGTCCCTTCTTATATATTTGAAGGCTCATTGTTCCTCAGAATCCCCCCCCCCCAGTTTCCTCATAGCCCACTGTTCATAATCTGTAAGTTCAGTTATTTTTTAAAAGCATCAATAGTGAGCTGGGAGTGAACAGGTTTGGGGGTGTAATTATGGGCTGATTTTTACTGTAAATGTCTTTGTAATGTAAGATGGTGTTGGCTGCTACATCCTGTCAACTGATGGATGAGTGTTGTTTATGAGAATATCATAATCTAGTCAGACAAAAGGGTGTTTAAGGACGTCCAGGTAAACATTATCTCCTAACAAACCTCATAAATCAATGAAATATGTCACCAACAACAAACTCGTGTTGTTTGTTCCAAAAAAGCTGCATATTTGAAGATATTATTGGAACCAAAGAATCAGAATCCCTCTAAGCATAAAAATGCCTAGATTAGACCAATGCCAATTAGAACTCTGTTTTTCTCAACTTCACCCTTCCAGCGTGCCCTGATCCCCTGTTCAACGAGCTGGTGAAGAGCCGTGCTTCCAAAACCATCAAGACGCTGACGGAGATCAACATCGCCTTCTTGCCCTACGAGTCTCAGGTAAATATCCAGCTGGGCGCAATAGTCTTATGATAGGTAGTGACGCTGTTGGCAATCCTCGTTGATGTGGCTCGTGCATGTGCCCCCAGTTTCACAGTGAGTCCTAAAACGACTTATAAAGCTGAGCTGTGCACAATGGCTTTATATATCTAACAAAAAGACTTTGTGAACACACAGTAGACATTATGCATCTGGCCCCTGGATCTTTTTCTCCCTCTCTCTTGCCAATATTTACCTTCCTTTTCTCCTCTTAGAAGGCAATGAATGAAGTCAGGTTCACTGTTATTGTTTGTTAGAGAGTGTATGTGAAAACCACAGAGAGGGAGAGAGCGAAATATCCAGAGATAGAAAGCTCGATCGAGCAAGAGCAGCGAGAGATGGATGGAGACAGGTGGAGGAGAGAGATGCTGAAAGGACACAGACAGGAATAGTAACAGCGAGGTTACTGAGGAGACAAAGAGGCGGAGAGAGGAGAGAGAAACACAAATACACTCTCAGGTGGTCGCTTGGCGTAATGCTGCTGACTCACCAGTCGCTCTGTTTATTGCTAGAATGTTCCAGAAAGACTCACATTTGTCACATTGATTTCCCTCCCTCCCACCTGCTTCTCTTGCTGTATTTCCATATTCCTGCCTCCATCATGTTTTTCCTCCTCCTTCCCTCTCTCTGTCTGCTTCCTGTTTTTTCCCTCCCGCCATCCCGCCATCCCGCCATTCCTCCATCCCTGCTTATGCACGTCGCTTGCACTCTCTCTGCACCCTGCTCTCATCAGGCTTTTTTATTTTTTCTTCTTATTCATATTAATTTTTTCAACCAACCATTTCTCCAACCATATTTTTCCTAATTTTCCCTCCCTCAATCCACCCCCCTCCCCTCTCTTTCTATCTCCCACATCTCTCCTTCTGCCCATCCTTCTCTCTCTCTCAATATCTGAAGATGCTGCTTGGCCCACAATGCTTTGCTCGCCTCCTGTCTACTATGATTAATTCAGAGTCAGTGGTTTTCTGCTCTGGGCGAAGTGCTGCCTCATAGCCCCGCCTACAGGCTGATGCTCACGCCCCATTGGATGAGTAAGGATCCAAACAGCAGGCGGTAGCCAATGGTAGCTGGGCTAACATAGGGGCCCTTCTGCAGAGCAGCACGTGACTGTGGACAGATGGGTGGGAGGAGGAGGGAGTGGTGTGATGCAGGAGAGGAGAGGAAACAAGCGAAGAAGAGAAGAGGAGACAAAGCAGGGGAGGAAAGAGGATTGCTGGAAGGGAGGAGAGGAGAGGAAACAAACAAATGAGAGAGAAGAGGAGAGGGAAGTAGAGATGCTGCAGAAAGGTGAGGGGAGAGGAACAAGGAAATGAAACAGGAGAGGGGGTGAGATGAGAGGAGAGGACAAAAAAGAATTAGTGGGAGGAGATGAAACAAGAGAGGAAAGGGGACAGAGGGAAGAGTTTTAGAGGGGAGATGAAAGGAATGAGAGGAAATAACAAGGAACTTAAACAACATCAAGGAAAGGAAACAGCAACAAGCAAATGACAGAGGTCAGGAAATGAGGGAGGAGACGCGAGGATGAAAAATACAAAGAACGGAGAGGAGACGACAGAAGAGGAGAGAATATATAAATCACCTCCAGCTCATTCTTTACAGCAACATAACGTGCTGCATTTCACACAGATCAGTTCACATTCTCCATGACGCTGAATATCTGGATCAAATCAGCTTTTACATCAAATCAGTCTTCTGTTCGTGACTTTAGAAGACAAAGTGCTTCAGTTCAGTCAGCAGCACGTGTACAACTCTGTCACGTTACATTAAAATAAAAAGGTGTAGGAGGTGGAAAAGCTCACAGCGAGAAGAGCACAAATGGAAGGAATTGTTTGGCTGAAGCATAGTTTTATGTTGTGTACATGTTTGTGTGTGCAGGTGTACTCTCTGGACAATGCAGATGCCTTCCACAGTTTCTACAGCCCTCATAAGACCCAGCTGAAGAACCCAGTGATGGAGAGGCTGGCTGAGCAGCTGGCCACGCTCTGTGCCACCCTGAAGGAGTACCCTGCTGTCAGATACCGAGGGTGAGCAGCAGGGGGCGCTGCTGAGAGGTGGCTGTGGGGGCACGGGCTGGTCGCCAAAAAAAGGCATTTTAGAAGTCAAGGAAATGGCTTATTTGGACAGATAACGTGTTAAAGCTACCCATAGCTGCTAGGAGTGACATTTTGAAAGATAGGACAGATTACATAAAAAAATGCACTTATGCTCCTAAAATGTAAGGGACAAAAGCTATGTAGCACATTTCTTTCCATAAGCGAGCTCAGAAAACTACAGCTGCCATGATGTGTCATGGTGTCTGTGTCTGGCTTATGCTGTCCACACACGCGCTCTTCAAATGTCACCGTCACAACTTTTTAGCTGCAATCTCAGCCGTCATAAACACGTCCACACTGTTCAGCCCTCTGTCCGTTCTCATAGCTCGCTACTTGACGGATTTCAATCTGTCAGGCCGGCGACATTTAACCTGCGATGGCCGAGGGCTTTTAAAGGCCACTAAAAACAGAAATATTAAAGATCCTTCTACAGGTGTTAAAAAATATGTAAAAATGCCCTCATCGGAAAAATTATTGATTTTGAGAGTTTAGTTAAATTAATTACACATTACAAAGTGACGTACTCTTTTTGTGTCTATAATACAAAACACTGACTTGTGTAGGAGGTGAAACCAACAGTGACAATTCATGTCCTTTTTTTAAAAGGTCATTAAATATCATTCTTACAGCGCTGATTCAGCGTATTTGCCTAAATTGTTTCCCTTTAGAAAATCAGTGTCTGTCACTCAGTTGCTCTCAAAATGTATTTTTATCTAAACATTTTTCCCTGACTTTTGTTTTTGTTTCACCTCCTCTGCTTGCTTGAACGTGTGTCTTTGTCCATTACCCACCCACCCACCCATCTGTCATTCTGTCAGCGAGTACAAGGACAACGCCACCCTGGCCCAGCTGGTTCAGGACAAACTGGACGCCTACAAGGCCGATGACCCCACTATGGGAGAGGTAGCATTTTTGTTTTTGTCCCCCTATATTTCTGCTTACAATTTGTTTTGTTTTCACCTATCGTCTCATATTCTTGTCGCAAAATGTTTATGTTGTTAGTTAAAATCACACACAGCTGAATTCTGCTTTACTGAGAATATGCTTCGAAATGATCATAACGTTTGGTATGTATGTGTAGCTTTTCACTCCTCTCAGCCCTGTATCTGCTTGCCTTTGGTTCGGCAGGGTCCAGATAAGGCCCGCTCACAGCTGATCATCCTGGACAGGGCGTTTGACCCCGTCTCTCCGGTCTTGCATGAGCTCACCTTCCAGGCCATGGGCTACGACCTACTGCCCATCGAAAACGACGTCTACAAGTACGAGAAACACAAATGGCAAAAGAGAAAAATGCTAAATCAGTGTCTGAGTGTCTTTCAGTCAGGATGTGGGTCTGTTTTTCTTCAGGTATGAGACCAGTGGTATCGGAGACTCTCGCGAAAAGGAGGTTCTGCTGCATGAAGACGATGACCTGTGGGTGAGCCTGAGACACAAACACATAGCTGAGGTGTCCCAGTGAGTACTTGTCTTTATACTTTATACAACTCTTCACTCAGTCTTTGGATGCTGAAGCAAGTTAACAACCTTTCTCTCATGCGTTGCTGCTTCTCCCTTGCTGTGTTCTGTCATTAGGGAAGTGACACGTCAGCTGAAGGACTTTTCTGCCAGCAAGAGGATGAACACTGGAGAGAAGGTAAACAAGCGTGTGTTCAGTAACTTCAGGTCTCCTACGGCAATGTTCTCATCAAACTCTCTGCAAGAAAGCAAATTATTTCCCAACATGTTGAAACATTCCTTTAAATACATACAAGAAGCAGAATTTAATTTTTATTTATTTATGTCTGCATGACCGAGATTTCAGTTCCTTGTTTTTCATTTTTTTTTACTGAATTACATTTGTAGCAAAGCACCAGCGGGATTATTACATTTGATCAAATCTAGTTGGTCTTTAAAACAGAATCGCTTTATGTTTTTATTTCCAAATGGTCGACATTTACTTTTAGAATTAAACTCTTCAGGTGTTGGTTGAGTGGCCAACTGGTTGTTCTGCCCAAAGTCCAAAAAAAATATGGTCTCTTATCAATAATTTAACTGTCTATTTTATGATACCTTGTGTTGATGTTGACGTCATCGCACTTGTATCTTTTGCTTTAACAGACCACAATGAGGGACCTGTCCCAGATGCTGAAGAAGATGCCTCAGTACCAGAAGGAGCTCAGCAAGGTGTGTGTGTGTTGTCATCAGTGTATGTGAGTTTTTCAGTGCGTGTGTGTAAATGCGTACGCTGACCCCGTGTGTTTTGTGGTTTTCAGTACTCCACTCATCTGCAGCTGGCTGAGGACTGTATGAAGCATTACCAGGGAACAGTGGACAAGCTGTGCCGTGTGGAACAGGTGAGAGGAAAGGGGAGAGGAAACAACAAGCAAGGGGAGAAGAGATGGGAGAGGACAGAGGAAAGGAAATGAGGAGAGAAGGGGACAAGAGGAAAGAAAACGATTAAAGACGAGAGTTTTATTTCACTGACATTTTTCATGCAGTGTAAGTTTCTTGAAAGACAAGCATCATATGATACTGGAGTTGTCCGTCGCAGGATCTGGCTATGGGCACAGACGCTGAGGGAGAGAAGATCAAAGACCCCATGAGAGCCATCGTGCCCATCCTGCTGGATGCAAACGTCAGCACATACGACAAGATCCGCATCATCCTGCTCTACATTTTCCTCAAGAATGGTAAGGAAGTCAAATATAACGTTTGTAAAATGTTTGTGCTGCTATTCATCCCTGTAAAAGTACAGTTTTATTACTTATTTAAATTTGTACTTTTGTTGCGTCCACTTTTGTCTGGTCACCTTTTGAAATATTAACTCAAGCCTTGTTTTAGTATTTCATTACTATGCACAGACCTTTTGAAATGTACAGAAGTGCTTGTGATCTGAAACCCTCCAACATTATAACCCATTAGAGCTTCAATAAGTCAGCTTTTCAGCACAAAATGTATGGAAGTATTTCACAGGATGCGAATACAGAAATAAAGACAGTAAAAACCAGATAGACATAGACATAACCAGACAATTCTACACAGCTATAATAAGATGTTCAATTTTAGCAATAAACAGGAAGTATATGGTGTACATTTTGAGTTTTAATAAAATTATTTTTTCTTTTCACTCAAGTTACAAAAACATGAATTCCCCTTCACCCCAGAACAAACTGAACATATTAAATGTAAACATACATTTTTACAGTTATAAGATACGACCTGTGTGTGTGTGTGTGTTCAGGAATTACAGAGGAGAACCTGAACAAGCTGATCCAGCACGCTCAGATCCCCCCTGAGGACAGTGAGATCATCACTAACATGGCTCACCTGGGCGTCCCCATCGTCACAGATGTAAGATCCTCACCCCTCTTTTATTTTACCTTCTTCTTCTCTCTCCTCTGCTTTTTCGGTCAGTATCGTCATCTACTTTCCGTCATCTCGTTTGGTCTGATGTGCCCTGTGAGTCTTTATTTGCAACATAGGTACTCTATCCTTCCCATATTTACTGCGTATGGACGAAACAGTGCGAATGGAATCTTTCTAGACTAATATGAGAGACATACCAGGTGATTCTGGTAAATGGTAAATGGTAAATGGACTCTTTCTTATATAGCGCTTTTCAACCGAAACGGTTCCCAAAGCGCTGTAACAGTAATCTAAGTTAGAACAGTAGTCTAATTCACCCATTCATACACCGCTGGGGACACAGTTGCCATGCTGGCCTCCACCGGGGGCAACTCAGGGTTCAGTGTCTTGCCCAGGGACACTTCGACATGCAGGCAGCGGGAGCTGGGATCAAACCACCAACCCTGGGGTTAATGGACGACCGCACTATCCTCTCAGCCACAGCC
>JAVQJF010013761.1:0-30113 GCA_036023855.1 Gadopsis marmoratus | reverse complement strand
CCCCCCCCCCCCCCCCCCCCGGCCACCCTGCCTTCGGCATCGCAAGTGGGCTGACCTCAAGCCACCACAACCACCAACCAACGTCTTTGAAAGAAATGCCACACAAGAGGTTAAGGACGCAGTGTTTATGCTGCCGAACAGAAGAAACAACAAATCCTAGAGGTTGAAAATAGATTTTTGCAACGCAGATGAATTAATATATAGTTAAGTAAATAAGATACCACCCTGACTGCAAAAATCAGATTTAAAGAGGAATGTAAACCTCGCTGCAAAAAAAAATGTCTATAACTCCTCCACAGAGACATGCTGGGCCCTCCCTGTCTGCACAGGGCACAGCAGCTGAACCAACGGAGGATCTGCATCTGGCCCGCATAGATGAGAGGATCAGAGGATACAAGTTTCCACCATACACTTTATCCCTCAGGTGACAGGACTGATCTCCCTCCACTGACGGCGCTGGACACAGGCGGCTCGTGTGATGGCCAATGTGTGGCCAACAGCGGCACTTATCAGCCTGACAAATAAGGGCACAATCTGTGCTAATGCTGGTCAATATGGGGGGGGGTGCGCGGTGTGGATGTCATCGGCAGTTGGAATCCAAAACTAAATCAAACGCGGCCTCAGGCAGCCTTTGAAAAAGAAAAAAGGAAAAAAAGCCCATCAGAGTATGACGCTGCAGAAATTTTTGCTGGCATAGTACTTCTCAACCCAAGTGGTGTGTGACAGCTCGCAACATAATCTTAATATATTATTTGATCCTCCCACCCCCGAGCGATGGACTCATAATGCATTAGGAGCTCCAGTGAGGCTCGAGGCACCGGGCGGCAGGACAGTTGACCACTCCTCACAGAAGATGACTTCCAGGTCACGAGAGGACAGCGCAGTGGAGATGAGGTTAATATTTCTGTCACCGGTAGCCAGATGGAGCGAGGCGGAGAAGCAGGAGTAAAAGGAGAGAAAATTAATAAGAAATCCAACACATTTCACTTGTATTCCTTTAGACTCCAAATCACCTGCTCTGCAAATTGCAAGGAACAAAGCAGCCGACCTCCTCCCGACAGCCCCTCTAATGGTGTTGTCTTTAAAACCTTTATCACTAATTCATTAGTTCTGATTTTCCAGCAGCCAGAGTTGAAGCTTTGTCTTGTGTCTAATTGAGAGCCAGTGGTTTCAGGCCCTAATCAGTCAAACCTACTAACAGCTTTCCTCGGGGGAGGAAGAAGTCAAAAACAGCATTATTGTACCAGCAGGTCATTTGCTCTGTGTGCAACTTCAAATTACTTTAATTTCAGACTCTCCAAGATGGTGATTTGCAGAGTGGGCAAAATGTCAGGCTGTAATGAAGGTTGAAGTTTCCCCCAGTTGTCCCGTGTCAGAAAGTGGATGCCGTCATTAAACAACACGACATTCAAAGAATATGCCGCATATTCGAGACAGGTTGTTGAAGTGACTTTCAGCACCCGTTCAATCTATGAAAAAGACAAAAAACATTTTTTTAAAAAGCCTAAGTCATTTTCTTTTTTGCACCACTTCTCCCTCCATCTCACTTTCACCCCCACCTCTCCCCTCACGCATGGAAGCGTACACAAGTCTAATTAGCTGCGTCGTATCCCTTGATGACTGCGCCATTTCCTCTCACTGGGAAGATTAACCACCACAACACTAATATCAGCCTCCACATCAACACAATTAGGTGAAGAGTGAAATGTGAGGCATGTCGCCACATCTCCTCGGCTTCGTTAGGGCGTACAAAAGACGACACGACAACAGACAGGCCGCCGCGTCTGCAGTTTGGGGAGGCAGCAGCAGGTGTACTTGGCAGCCCAGGCTGTCGTCATGGGATGTGGTTGGAACTTGTCCTAGATAATACAATATGGCCAGGCTTATTGTTGGAAGTAGAGGTTATAAAAAGAGATCAAAGGCCACTTCAAATTAAAGACAGAGTCTTGTAGGTTTCACTTGGCTTATATGTAAAAAAAAAAAAAAAAAAGAGCCGAACAGTGAGCACCAGAACGTCAAGCAAATATTAAAATAATCTACTTCAAGGCTAAAAAAAGGATAACTTCTAGTCTCCTTGGTGCTCGTATTATCTATTTAATTTAGCGAAGTTCTGAAAACCTTTATAGGGGTGCGAGACCTTTATACTGTATGTAAGTGATAAGATTAGATCAGTCAGTAAAAACCCAACATCATTAGGCTGATGCTACGCACAGCCGACATGACAGGAATGAGGATATGATTTTAACCTGTCAAGTTCAGGGATGGGAGTCGATAAACGTTCTGCCAATCCAACCAGAAGTTTTTGAGTCCGTGTGAGGTTTCAAGTGTCAAGGTGAATATCAAATCAAACGACGCCAAGTCAATCGTTGCGTGTCATCCAACTCCTTCCCAAGTTGTCTCGGGAGGCTGGAACTCAAGAAAGTCAAGAAAGAAGCATCCATAAAGTTTGACATTGCGTCTGCCGAAGACAATCCAATCAAATTGTTTCCAGATGCTTCTTACATTACAGCTGTTGCATTTCTTGGCCACAATTTGCCATTCTTTTAGTCAATCTTGAGGATTCCTATTAGTTGCCGTCAGCCACCGCCCAGTGCATCCTCAGTGAGCAAGTGAACTTCTGTGACTTTGGGTGCTTTTGTGTTCTGTTCTGTTACGAGAAATCCTTCAACAACTAATTGCTGAGCAACTAAATTAACGCTTGGATAACACAACCTAAGAAAAATACACAATTCCCCACGGTCCACGTGCTGTTAAATAAACAGCTTGTTTATGCCAAGACTACTTTTCTAACAGAACACTGAGTATTTTTCATCTTTCACATAATTGTCAAAATTACATATGAGGCTCGAGCAGGAACCTGAGCAGCATAACATTCCACCATAATCAACATGATATATTACAAAATGTGACCAGTTGTACTAATGATGTCATTAATTAAGAGGCACAATTTGTCATCTAAATGTAAACCAAAGTGTAGCAGCCCCATCATGAAACATCAAAACACAAAACTAGCAACTCAATCTGACCCATTAATATTTGCAGATGCGCGCAGATCGCAAAGTATATATTACATACTGTGTTATATAGTAAAGCTGAATAGTAAAGCAATTCTGATCATTTACTTCCAGCTTCTTAAATGTGTAGATTTTCTGCTTTTCTTTGTCACATACGATAGTAAGTCGAACATTTTGGGGTTTTGGAGTGGTGACTGGATATCACTGAAGACACCACACCGTGGGGTCTGGGAACATGTCATAGGCATTTCTTAACAATCTAACATGTTATAAACTAAACATAATTAATGATTAATTGAGAAAATTATGATCAAATTAACCCGTAATGAAGACACTTGCTCGATAGATAATATGGCTGCAACTATCCATCTCTCATGTATTGTTTTTCAGCAACGTAACAGGAACAGATGCCACCCTGGCAACATAAAGTCCTTCCATGCACTATGATGCTAACGAAAATATCTGGATCAGCCTTCAAAGGGCGATATTGCTGGATCCTTGCGTGATGTTTTCATTAGGGCCTTCAGGCCACCTAAAGGTTTCCTGGCAGAGAAAGCACAGAAAGGAATAGACACGGAGAGGAAGACAGAGATATCCTTATGATTGGATATGCTTTCAGCCGACATTAGAGCACACGGCAGATATTTACAGCTTTCTGGAAACATCTGTAGGCTCACGGAGGACTGTCGAGCAGGCAGGGTAAACAACATGCTTACTAGCATCCCACACCCCGATGCTAACCTGGCCTGTCAATCAAAGAAATCAAGCTAGTGGCTGCAATTCAGATGTGGATGAAAGATGGCTGCGCAACGGATGGTACAACAGCTCGGCAAGCGGCTGCACCACACGAGTACAAAAGATGGCAATTTATTGCAACAGACAAAAAGTAGAAAGTTTGAGACTCAAAAAAACCCCCCAAAAAGCACAACAAACGCTCAGCTAATTGAGATGTTTTGCTCAAAGAACTGTAGCAGATCATTTCGTAATGGCTTGAGCAGCAAGTTCAAAAAACACTAACAGGAAGAAAAAAAAAAAGATGAGAAATGTGCCACTGAACACAAGCGATGAAGAAAACACGCAAAAGGGGGAAAACAAGAGAGCTGGAACAGAGGAAATCTAACAAAGGACCACAGAACACAGTCGGAACACAGTGGAGCCGAGCACAACACACCAGAACAGGCTGTAATTGTGTTGTGCGGGACTGACCCCAGCGCATCCCAGCAGGCATTGCATGATGAATGGGCCTGGCTATGACTACATCCCTCCTCCTCCTCCTCCTATGCTCTTTTCTCTCCCTCTCTTCTCTGTGGCCACTATTAGCCCTCCTTCTGTCCCTCCCTTTGCTCCCCTCCTTTCCCAAAAACCACACTCTATTCAGCTGCTGCCATCCCACAAGATTAATTTGCATTCAGTGCACTTAGTCCTCATATTGTGCTCTGACACAATGACATATTACAGTGCATAGCACACCTATTAAACATATAGTCTGGCTTGAGGGACGATGCTCTTTTGCAAGATGGTTATGATAAAGTACAAACGTGTAGAACAAGAGGCACGAGGGTTCAGTCTGACGGGTTACGAACACAAAGAGGCTCTGACACACGAGTCACAGTGGAATCATTATGGGAACAGTTAGATAACCTCAATTAATGATTCACTAGACCCAAACTAATAAACTGGGTCAGATTGTGGCAGCAAGAGCATAGAGACCTTCAGGTTAGGCTGCGTGAGAAAACACAGCAGCAGCGAGAGCGAGACGGGGGGAGAGCAAGAAGAAGGAAATTAAAGAGGGAGAAAAAAAAAGCGATAGAGGTGGTGTTACTCCAGCTATAGACCCTGAGGAAATAGAGACAGCAATGCATAGGAAATGGGCTTTTTCCTGCAGCTTTGTTTGCGCCTGTTCTCCTACTGTTCCATCGTGCCCACGTCCACGGGGAGAAAATTTAATTTGCGACACCCGTCTCTAGCCATCACCCTTTTCTGCCTGGGGAGGAAAGAAATGGATTCTGGAATTTAAAAAGATGAGTGAAATAAAGAAATAAAACAGGGCACTCGGGAGAAGGCATCAGAGACAATAGCACAGAGGGTGGCAGAGAGAAACGAGAGCAGAGTTCACGGGGAGCGTGGGGGGGGGGGGCAGGAAGCTGGGAGAGCGTTATGTGGGCCAGATATTAACTGTATGGTTATCATAAACCAGCCCAGAGGCCTGGCCATCTGGGGTGGCCACAAGGTTACTCAAACAATCAGATCGCGGTGGTGATAGCAGCCTGTTCGACGTCCAAGCATGGAGGTGGCTGAGGGGTTAACAACCCATTACCTCACCCTACTGCGCTCACTCTGGAGACACAGTATGGGGCTGTGGTGTCACTGTGTGCGTCTTCCTCGGTGCCCAAAGCGCACCTTTGGGCTGTTACTCAACAAAGGGGGAGCTCAGCGACGTGACATCACCACAGAGACTAAGCATGTGTGCGGGAGGCAAGTGGGAGACACAGGCGTGGAGGATGGAGACTGGGGACTATGTGGGAGTCGCATTACTCCCCTCCAGCTCTTCTCTACCTGTCACATAAGCACTTTGAGGACACGGTAAAGCCAGAGCCTTGACAACTTCAAACGCCTACTTTGCTGGGATAGATCAGAGGCAACGGAGGGATAAAGGGAAGAATAAAGGAAGAAAGAGGAATCTAAAAAGCACCAGGACCGCTCAACGTTGTGTTGCAGAATGTGTTGAATTTCATTATCAGATTCTTGACTCAAGTTCACCCACTGCCCAGTCCCACAGTAAAAGGAGAAGGAAAAAAAAGGGGGGGGGGGGGGCTCCACCCCAGCCCATTGAGAGCAAATGAGCTCAGGTTGAGCTGCAGCAGAGTTGTGGGCCATTACAGAGCGAAAACAAACACAGACCTCTGGCCAGGCACACACAGGCCGGCCCCGACACCTGTGCCCCAATCGCCAAATGTATCCGGCCACTTAACACTTCACGGAAGGTGTAGGGTGGTGTTTGTGTGTGCAGGCTCGCACACCCCACTATGGCTCCCTTAGTTTAGCTTCTTTATCCAAACAGCCTCCGAGGCCTCTCTGTAAGGACCAAATGCTTGCGGCTGTAAGCACGTCCCGCTGAGAGCAGCCAGCCGTTACACCACCTGACCGTCACAAATGACCCCGTTCGAAGATGCACCCTCTGAATAAAGCTGTCCAAAACCTGGCAAAACAAAGCTCATTCATCCTGCTGTCATTTGCAGTCTCCTGCACGCCCCCTGTCTAGGTGCCCCAGCTGCATCTGGACTGACCTCAGGGTTGCCAACACCTGTTCTGCACAGACAGGGACACACAGACAAACACACAGACAAACACACACACAGACACACACACAGACACACACACACACTGAATGAGAGACAGCAGGCTGGGCAGACATGGCACCGCCTCGGATCAGTGGAGGGGTACACTGGGAGCTGCCAGCAGCTAAACCTCAGGTCGGCACCGTTACAATTCTTTCCACCTCAGCAATTCAAAATGGAGATGAGGTATGTCATCAGCTGTGGTCGGTTTGTTACGGTGGATTCTCAATGCCTCGATACAATTTAATGAATTGAAATGGAGATGACCCATAACCCTGGCAGTGCACTCATAGTTTCCACCAAAAGATTAAGTTAGATAGCAGGGCTGTTTCGACGTAGCGGAGGCCGCTTGCATGCCGCAACGCTTTGTTTGCAGTGAGGCCAAATGCACTCGCAGATGGGAGCCGACTGGACACCAGATGACTTGCTGTGGTGTGGTGGCGTGGTCTGCTTTGGGGCTAAGAGACGAGGGAGAGGGGGAAACGAGAGGACAACAGGGGCACGGGGCACCAGATGTCCTGCTAAAGTTTACTCAGGCCTGCTGTCCTGGTGGGATGCCCTGATGCCCCCGGCCTGGTCTGGTCTCAAGCACCAGGACAGGGAACAGAGAGGCCGTGTCACAAACGTGCATGTTTCTACGCTGTACTTTCTATCCTGTTGTCCTGGCTAACAACAGTCTCTATCATCACAGTCTAACGGAAACCTCTGCGTGACCTTGTGTAGGTGTTCTCTCCTCACTTTCCTTGCGATGCCACTGCTTATCACGACAGCACCGTAAACACTAACTCTAGTTGGTAAACACACCGAACATGGTCTTCCTGAGAGCGTCGGGTCACAGCTGTGATCTTGTTTAAGCTTCAGGAAGAACAGTCAAACAGTGCAAGCAAAGACAGCTACGTTTGTTAAGAGGATAAGGACACCGGCTATATACACTTAGCTGTCTGTTAACAGGGACACCCAACAACAACTAACACAACAGCTGAAGTGTTTTAGAGAAGCCGACTCAACTTCATGGTCAGTTTAGAGGCTGTGCACTTTGTGGTGCTGTTGAACGCTGAAAAGGTGTTTCTAGTATTCTGTCCACTCCATATCAATCAATAAGTGTAGACTAAATGACAAACGCCTCTTGGAAGAACACAACAGCACCACAAACTGCAGCCTCCAATACGACAATGCATAAACTGTCAGCTGAGTTTATACTTTGATCTCTGTTTATATTATACTGAACATATAAACACCGCACATATATAATAATGGATTTGAAATATTGTGCATTTTACATTATATATGTGCACGTTAGTTAAATGTTTTTAAGCAAGATACCATTGGTAAAGTAGGTAGTTTAGCATTTTGTATGTCTAAAAATATCTTGTTTAAATATTCAAATTCTTCCAATTATTATTCCTGCCAATTCTACTTACACTCCAAATTCATATGTAATTTGTAATCAAATACATATATACTATATGCATGTTGTATACTATGTGCCACAACTTGGTTTACAACTTGAGGCAGCTTGAATGTGGGCACACACACTTCCGTTCTACAGTAGGCGAGAGTGTGTGTGTGTGGTATCTGTGGTGCAGCCAGACCCAGCCACCAGACAACTGGGTAAACATACAGACCCCCCCCCCACCTGTCTGCCCTCCATGCTTACGTCAGTGAGCTTACAGCGCCAAGCTATAGGTCCAATGATGTAAGGCTACGTCTAACATTTATGCACACATGCTCCAAGTTCCTCAAAATAAATGTATGTTTCAATGCAATACCGGGGCAACACACACACACACATACGTATCTCAAACTCCGAATCTGAAAGAAGAGCCAACAGAATGGCTAAATGGACAAAGAAGCAAAAAAAATAAATAAAAAATCTAATCATATCCGATGACCGATAGCACTTATGATGAGGACAGGGTTAGAATATCCCGCAGTAAAGTGGTGCGTTCCCATTACTGCATCTCTCCATCTCTGAGAATGGCTTCATTAACAGGCCAGTGCCGAGAGCTCCCTTGCCGAGTGCATGAGCGCGCTGTACCCCGAGGGTCCGACGGAATGGCTGAGGTGAAGTCCATTAACACCCGGCAGCTTGTTTTTTGACCACTAAATAAAACAGGGTATTTTTTCTGTGTCTGCAGTATAAATAGGCTTTAGCTTAGGAGATTTGAAGCACACATTTCTGGCGTTGAAAATACTGATAGATTGGGTTGATGATACTGTACCGTCACAGGTGCTGATTTGGACCCAGGTGAATTTGTAAAGTCCCATGTGGAGAGCAATGTCACCCAGCTCTGGGAAACTCGTGGACCTTGAAAACACCTTCATGCCATAACTTGTCTAAAGACTAGCCAAGCAGGATCTAATGACTTTTTGGTTATTTGTAAGAAGCCATGTAAGAGCCAATGCTTCAGTTTAACTGCCACTATGGGCCTTATCAGAATACAATGGACTATAATGTACCAAAGTCAATTGAGGGTTCTCCTACTTCTCCCCCTATTGCAACTTGTTCTGGATCAGTGCGTCACCTAAATGCCTAAATGATGGCGAGTGGACGGGGGCCTGATGAGGAGAAGATCTATAAAAACCATGTCGTCTTCTGCTGGGGATAAAAATCATACCTCACATAACCTGTCCTGCTCTTCTGGCCTGCTTCCCAATCCCTCAGGCAACCAGAGCTGGTTACCCCTGAGCCTATGACATAGCTCTTACTTTCCCAGCACTTACACTCCAATCATATGTCGTCTGATGAAACGCTACACCCTAGTCACCATTATTCGTCTGGATACAGGAGCCTCTGGAATGTATCAGATTCCTGCCTCGGGGGGTAAGCGAGCGCCTTGGAAACATGGTCCTACCTCCATCGGCTAGCCTCTCCCACTTTTCCTCTCCCTTCTATCTTCTATCTTTCAATTCAGCAAAATTCCACTAGAGGCCCGCTTGATTCACACTGCCTCATTGCTCATCCGACATGCACTCACGTTTATTTACGTACGTCTCACAATAGAAGGACATGTGAGGGACAGTTTTGAGTTTTGGGATGGTTTTCCCAACTGCCTCCATTGTGTTTCAGCCAACGTGTAAACACCACAATGAACCCCTTTGCCACGGCTGATGCTGGGTCACACTACCTTCCATGTTTGAGAGCAAGCACCAGAGCTCAACTAGAAATTCAAATTAGAAAGCTATTTTGTCCTGTAGTGGAACAATGGTACATCCACTCCCAACATATCTCCCCTCTCCAGAGAGCAACAGTTCTGCCGTACTGTACTCGGGCCTGTAGTATAAAGTATCTCTGAGTCATTGGCCTGCGTAATTCAGTCTAGGGAATTATGACAGTGGAAAATCATTTCCCTGGGCCGGGGATAGGAGGCCATGGCTAATCGTTCAGTAATCTGATCTGCCTGCATACTGTAGTCAGCCGCGCCGTTAGCTTAGCCAGCCACACATGTGGACACCCCAATACCTGCCAACTATCTGATGGAGCTAGCACTATTTCAGAACAACTCTCCAGGTTTTCCAGAGGATTACAGATGCTATCGGATCATTTGCTAATACTCGGCTGTGCTGTGCCGTTTGAAATGTATTTACTCTTTGCACTCCAATGCCCCGAACGACAGCGCAGCCTAAGCCTAAAATAAAAAATAAATAAATAGATTCACAGCCACATTCCAGGCAGAAAATGGGTTCAATACAAACTACTTTACAGGCTATAATGGTACAATCTGCCTCTTGCACACGGGCGTATTAATCCAAAAGCTTAACTTAATGAGCAAACATCTGAATTTGTCTGTCGAGCAGCAGGCTATTTTGGGTACACTTCCAATTGTAGATTCCAGCATCTAGTGGAGCCAGTGGTGTTGTAGTAGTATATGAATAAGAACCATAGGGAGCAATACTGTGGCACAAAGCAGTGCTTATACCCAGCAGAGAGAGTTGCTGGGGGGGGGGGGGGTTGAGTTTTGGAAAGATGCCTGGCTTCAGCCCCACTCTAAAGAGAGGTCTGCCCCCCCCCACACACTGAGTGTGGATACAAGGGGCACTGACATGGAAAAATACAAGAACTAGCATGTTGTTGGACACTGCAGTTCCCAACAGCTACCGTGTGCAGCATTAAATGCGACGGCGTAGTTACTGCAGCACAATTAAACTTGCATCCTCTTCTGTGTGGCGATGAGTAGCAATAAAGCAGTCAGAGCTCTGACTGACAACAAACAGCATTCTACTTACTGTTCCCCATTCACGTCTTAAAAAGGACAAATCGTCTTGTGATCGTGGCTCAGTCTGCTGAACGGCCACGACGCTGCTCGGTGACGCGATCTGCCGTATACTGCCATGCCTCTGCCCCTGTGCGTAGGCACTGTAACCGAGTCGCAGCATTTCACAGGCATATCTAAGTGAAGAGATGCTGATATATGATCAAATGGCTGCGGCAGCAGTGGCAGCCTTCATCAACTGAAAGCGCTAGATCACAGCATGTTTGGCAGCCACTGGGAGCAGTCAGATGGAGGGTTAGAACAACCAGACAAACAGTTGGCACAGATAAATAGAACGCAACTTAAGATTCAGCTCTCCACAAATTTGACAAACAAATGACAGCAACCACTCTGTTCTTATCTAATCTGCAAATGGAATGAGCCCGACATTTTTATTATTGTTTTTATTTCTTCCATCCAAACGAGGGGACGAAACACGTGACAAACGCCACATGGCTTGGAATAGCAAAAGTGTGAATCACTGGTCAAATAAATCTCATGACGCATAAAAAGCCTGGGGCAGCACTTCTCGCTTGCAAGAACGTCTTCTGCAGGGAAAGTCCTTAAACTGTGACTTTGCCACATATATTGTGAGCGTGAGTCATTCTCCTTCAGTAATCTCTTACTCACAGAGGTGCATTGCTCGCACGCTGTGCACCCACCTCAAGGCAACAGATTTCAGGCAGGCCTGGACTGTATTTGTTGCTACAGAGGAGCTGAGGGGAAGATGCAGACGTCCAGGTGGAAGACAGACATCAAAGAGCAACAAAGCAGCCTCGCGCAGGGAAGACAGGTCTTATTAAGGGAAGACACTGTCGTTGCCACATATACATGTTAAAACACTACATGTGGGCTTTGTTTGTTGAGCTCTAACGTCCTAACTTTTCCCAAAACTCAAACATTGGGAGAATGATCTCGGCCAGGAGCGGACCGTTTCTGAGTCTTACTGAGGGGCGATGATCAGATGATCACTACAGGTAACTGCATACCGTAATAACCTGATGATGGACCCAAAGTTCCCGGAAATCATTTGGCCAGATTGAGCCTGTTAAAGACAGCAGCAGCACAGTGGATCCACCCGCCTCCGTCATCCGTTCGATCAGGAGGCAGAGAGACGTTATCGAGCTTTGTTTTTAACAAATAAAAATAAAAAACAAACAAACTGTAATTTGCTCTCAAAATCGTTTGGCATGTTTCATCGCGAGAGGACACATTAGAGTGCAAAACCTTTGTGCGTAAATTGCTAAAAATCGAACTCGCGGCGAGGCGTTTGACAGAAGCGGCCACAAAAGTTGCCAACAACAAGTTCCCCGCCGGCGGCCGGCGGCCGGTGCCGGGCGGCGCTGTGGCGTCCGGCCGGATAAAGGAATTCCGATATTAAAAAAAATAATAATAATCACAGACCCGAGCAGCCGGACGCGGCTCGATCCTGAGCACATCACAAACTTCGACCGGACCCGCTTCAAACAAATAACAAAATAAAAAATAAAATAGCGTTAGCCTCCTTTCTCTGCTGCCGCCCGGGCGAGCGGAGCGCTAAGCTACAACGAGGCTCCGCCGCAGCGCCGCGGCTTTATGCGCCCAGCCGGCGGGGGGAGAAGTCAGGCCGAGACGCTGGCCTCATTCTCCGTCTGCGCCAGACAGACAGCGTTCACTAGCCTGGCCTGGGAGCCCGAGCGGCGGGGCTCTCCCGTCGTGCAGCCTGCCGAGCATGTGCGAAAACACCGCGACGAGACTCGCATTGTGTCGCTGTACTCACCTTGTCTGGGTCTGGGCGGATTCGGGACAACACAGTCCGGCTGCGGCGAATGCGGGACGGAAGCACGCCGGGCGCCTGTCGTCGTCTCGGCTTGCTGTTTGGCCGCGATGTGGAAGCGGCACGGCGGCGGACTCGGCTGAGAAGAATCGGGAAATCCGAGAATGCCTCTCTTTCTGCGGCTCTGTGCGCCGGCAGTGACCCATAACTGTCGACAGGAGGCGCCAGCGCGGCATCTCTGATGTGCGCATACATGCATACTGCACAAGTCCTCAAAGAAATCACTGTACGGTCGTATGCCTGCAGGGCCTGATCTGCATCCGTGCTCTTCAGTAGCGGGATTATAGAGGCCTTTACGTGCCGCTATACTCCGACTTTAACTGTGCAGTGACTCTGGGATCACAACTGGACGTTCCAATGGCTCCTGTTTCACATGGAACAGGAGCTCAGGGATGATTTTGATTAGTCATCACACCACGCAGCTTACACAACAATCGCTCATGCGAAGTTTTTAACCGAGTGTAATCACTGTTGCATCAAAGGGCAATGGTCTTATGAGCTAAGTCTCTGTTTCCTAGTTAAAAAGCACTCCAGCATCCCTATAATATTATTGCAAGGACAACCAAAGTGGCCGTATTTTCAAGGCACTGCTATATTCTAAGGAACTACTTCTATTATTTTCATTATCCTTTGAGGGAAATTTCTCTACTTGAATATGTCTAATTGATAACAACATTTTTGCAACTGATTCTTGCTCAAAGAATGAGCATCAGACACCATCCGATTTGAGTTACATCTGGCTTTCACCAAACAGTTTCAGCCTATAAATGAGTATGAATTACAAATATGATTCTAAATGAACAGGAATTCATAACATGTGCCTGAATGAGAGCTAATGTCACAGCGTGCCACACAGGAAGATTTAACATCAACAGAAGCATCGGCACCACTCTAACAATGTGAGCAGCTGTGAGACTGTAGTACACCTACGCGTCCTCTGACCTTGTGACTCATGAGGTTGGTGATTCTGATTACAGAGCAGCTAAATCCAAGACAAAGACCTCCTTCAAAATACGTAGCTTTGGCTGTTTCATCCACATCACATGATAGAGGAGATAGGGTGAGACGACTCACAACAAGAAAGGCCATGCTCGGGAGGTTTACTTTGGAGAGTAGAGCTGTTTTTCATTTGGGGGAAGGCTAAAAGTACAGTAGACCTGATTTTCTAACCTCCTGAATAGCGGCTGCACTACGAAAGAGATGTCAGCACTTCGGGCCTGTGTCTAATCCCTGCCCTTTGACTCCACAACCTCACCCTGACCTTAAATAAACATTAGGGGCTTAATGCCCAGGCGTAATCTCAAACATGCCCAGTAATTGGAGTTTCACACAGCAACGACACCCTGACCTGAACTTGAACAGGTGGATAGATAAACTAACTGGACTACACAATTGGCTTATACAAGCTCACACACAGCAGCCAATCAGTCTCTATGCCTCTCTCTCACACACAGGAGTGGGGAAAGTACTCGTATCCTTTACTTGATTAAAAGTAGAACTAGCAGAATGTAAAAATACTGTCTTCAAAAGTACAAAGTACAAAGCAGTGATGTGTCGATCATGACTAATTTGTTCATTGAGCTACTAATATTTTACGTACTAGTAGGAACTAGTCGTCTCCGAGAGTACGTAGTTCATTTTTACGCGTGCACATTGTGAAACAACATTGTCTGAGTTTAGTTTTTCTCTGTTGGACGAAAATCTGTCCACTCCTGAGCCTGTGTAGCTGTCACGTATAAAATGAAGGAACGACCTGAAGACCCAGTCGACTGGGTCTTTTGTTCATCGTTCATTTTACACGTGACGACTACACAGGCTCAGCGTTGGCTTTTGTTTACATTCCGTTGGTTTTGGTGTGTGGAGAGTGGACTGGACGCTTTGAACGTGTAGCTCAAACGATTGTCTAGAAGCACTACGTAAGTGGGTGGTGCCTTTTTTATTCAGCAACATAGAACTACGCACAATTCTTGTCACCATCCTTTGTCATGAAGGTAGTTGGAGCTATGGGAACATGTCCAAGACCTGTTTTTCTTGTGGCGCCCCTGTTGGTTGCAGATATAAAGAGAGAATATGCATGTAAAAACAGACTGGTTAAGGCATTTAAGTCATTAGGGAAGAGGATTAGGGCCACATGTGAGATTGTTTTTGAGTTGTGACTTTTTTTTCTTTAGAATTCTGACTGGGTTTTTTAAAATTCTGAGATCAAAGTCACAATTCTGAGATCAAAGTCAGAACTCAAAATACAATTTTACATGTGGCCCGAATCCTCATCTGTAAAATAGCTTTACTTATTAAATAGTAAACGCAGGCCTAACAGCGCAAAAGCACAACAGACAAACTTGAAGACGTCGAGAGGTGTTTGAAGGTTGAAAAAATGAGTGAGTAATGTTGTTGTGAGGCTTATTAACGCTGGCTAATTACTAGGTAATAATTAAAATGGCTGGCTTTGTGCCAAGTGGAGCAAAATTAACGTCATTAGTTAGGGAGCTAAACAGACAGATGAGGGATTCGATGTGTTAAGCTAGCACATAAGTTAACTTTAAATGGCCGTTAGCGACCGTATTAACTCTATAATTGAGTCAGATAAGTCACGTATATTTTCACCATATAGCTAATATACAAACAGTTACCAACACACTAATTATTGCTGTGGTGCAGACTGTTCATTGTTTTTATAAAAGTCAAAGGTTAGACAATATTGGTGCTACCATCACTAATTGGCAGCAGTATTTGTTTTTTAATCCTCCTTGAAAATGGGACCATACCACATGCATTATGGGAGGGGGGGGTTCTAATGGGGTGGTTGGCTAAATATGCCTGCTCTGATTATGTGTATACATTTTCATCACATTTTGTTTTTCTTATAAACACACAGGCACAAGCACAGACTTGATACAACTGAAAGTGACCTTTACTGAAGGACAAATGTCTGGGGGAAGGGCCGGGTAGTAAACACAGGTGTGTCCTGTGTTTGTAATCGCCGTGCAGGGACGTAAACTCTTATCACCTGGCCCAGTCTCTCCCGTGTCTCTGGGAGACCATCCCCTTCCTCGGGCTGCCACAGTTTAGACAGTTGAGAGTTGGGGGTGTTTTGTTTTGTTGATGGCTGTTAATTGGGCATCCACTCAGCGTCCACCCTCTCCCACTTGTATGTTATGTTTGTGTGTACCAGAAATAAAATATAATGAACATACTTTGGTTTGTTATCCCATTCCTGATTTAGCATTCTTGATTGTTTTATGGTAACACTCCTAAATACCCCTAAACATACTGGCGGAGCGTAACATCATTGGGACAGAAATGAGTAGTTGTTCCCTAGAAGTACTAATTTTGCAGAATTGCCACTCTGATACTGATATATCAAGCTATCATGTTATTCATAGTATTTAACCAATTGGGCTATTGTTTTTTATTGCTATGCATTGCATATAATTTGACATTGTAGCTGGTAAGTGTGAATCCAAGTTTTAAGTACTTTATTGCTGTTTTGTTGTATATTAAAGAACATTGCATTTTAATGAAGCTGATTATATGTTTTGTATGTAAAATCCTACCTACAACAACATAAGTAGCACATGCCTTACTTTCATAAACCGACACACCTGTCTACTTAAGTTGTAGATACTAGAGTTACTTATGGTACACAGCCAATATTGCTACTTTCTCGATATCTATATATTTCTTATATTCCTTATCACTTATACTTACTTCTCGTCTGATTGTTTCTTGAAATAGGGCGACACTCTAAGGTGAAACGGGGATCCCGGTCCACACTCCATACCAGATGGTGGCGGTAATGCCATGACGGTGCTTGCCAACCGTAATAAAACATCAAGAAGGAGAAGAAGAAGAAATGAAACGTGGCTCTCTGGCGCGGTGCATTGTGGTCTGACCCCTCTTGTGTCGTTGGTTGTTTGGCCCGCACTCTGCAAAATGGCGACTTCCCTGGGATCCAACACCTACAATAGACAGAACTGGGAAGACGCGGTACGTTTAATCACCATTAGAGTTTATAGGGCACGGAGTATGACTAAAACACAATAATTTCCAGTTTATTTCGAGGATTTATATTGATTATGAAATCTGCCATCTTGCCGCTAATTTCGCGGGTTTGCTTGTTAGCTTGTTAGCTTGTTAGCTTGTTAGCTGACGTTAGTTGTAAAAGCGTGGCTGCTAGCTTAATTCTGCATTAACGTTAGCGACAATGTTTACGTTCATTATAAAACATCAGTTTCACCTGGACCCAGCAATAGTAAACTACCGGACAGGGGCGATAATATCAGAGAGATGACTCAAAACAAACTATATCGTGAATTTAACCGTAACGTGTTGTGTGCTAAAGTTGGCTATCTGATAGCCACGGCTAGCACAGCATACACATGCTAACAACAACAATGATACGAATTTGGGTTAAGTAGCGCAACGAGTTTCACTCATTACTGGGCTAGTTAGCGGTATGCAGAACCGAGCCAGTCCGGCACACCACAATGTTACTGCTTGTTGGATTAGGTCCTCGGCAATGTAGCTAAACTCGTATCATAATTACGTTAGCTTAGCAAGAGCTCATAGGAAAGGACCAATTTCACTTGCCTGCCAAGTCCATCTTAAACTTCGTATTACGAATCATGGACATAATAGAAAGAAAATGCAGACTGTAGATCACAGTTCTACACCAAATTGTTTATGTAATATTTGAGCCATGTGTTTTTGTCAGTGATCATAATAAATACAAGCTGGTCATTGTAGTGGAAGACTAACTGACAACCTTCAATTATCTATTTGTACATCAAACAACTGCATGTGTGAACCTCTTAAAATGTCAGTAGCCCTACCAAATAAGGTAATAAATCAGTTTTGTCTGTTGAGTCATGACACAACAGGGCCTTGTTGGTTTTATTAAGACACCAGAATATAAACTTTGTAACCCTAGACTATGTACTTGATGCTTGAGCTGCTTATATTTAGGGGTTTGGCTGATGCTGTCAGTGAGATGGATTAAAACAAGGTCATTTTCAGCAGCTAGCACTTTGAAATAGCATCCTTCAACAGATGGCAAAGTAGGAGTCAGTAAGTCCCATTGCGCTCTGTATTCTCACATATAACCGTGCCAAGTTGCCCAAATCAGAACATGAAACAGAATGTAGGCCAACTTAGTGTTTCAGATAACATCCATCAGAGGACTGTTATAAATAAATAAATAAATAACATATATTTTACTAAATGAACATTGGTTTTCCTTTGTCTTCCAGGATTTTCCAATTCTGTGTCAGACATGTTTAGGAGAAAACCCTTACATCCGTATGGTGAGTGCATTATTGTGTCATAATGAATTGGAGGTTGTTTTCTTGTCGTGTTTATACCAAAAGGTGTGTGAACTCATTTGTTCGTGCTTTGTTTTACAGACCAAGGAGAAGTATGGCAAAGAATGCAAGGTATGTTTTCCATTAATACTTTGAGTCTTGGGTTATGCAGCACACAATACAGTTTAGCTTAAACTTGTAACATTATGTTCCATGTAATATTATTTGTAAATTTTTCATTCTTTGTCCATCAGATCTGTGCGCGACCATTTACTGTGTTCCGATGGTGTCCAGGGACACGGATGCGTTTCAAGAAGACAGAGGTCTGTCAGACCTGTAGTAAAATGAAGAATGTTTGCCAGACATGTCTGCTGGACCTGGAGTATGGTGAGTCTCTGCGGCTGACGGTTTTGTAATTGTAAAGCATATACAGTATTCGTGTGAGTTTACCCCACTTGTCACACCTTGTGTTTTACAGGTTTGCCTATCCAGGTCAGAGACACTGGGTTGTCAGTTAAAGATGAGGTTCCTAAGTCAGATGTGAACAAAGAGTACTACACACAGAACATGGAGAGAGAGGTATAATTGCTTTCTGATTGAAACAAGAAATGCTCGTCTATTTATTGTAATTCTCATACAGCTACAAAAGCTGAAACTAGCTTGTCAGGATGTCCTGGGCATCTTTATTCATCCCCAATAATGAGTCTGTGGTGAAACGGCACCTGGTCCAAATATTATTTTAACTATTTATTTTTCCTACACAAAGTGTATTCTTGACCTACAGTGTACATTAAGTAAACATTACTTGCATTACAGCTTTCTTTCAGCTTCCTATAATATTTTGTATTGTACACGCAGAGTCATTGTGAAATTGTTGTGGCAGCAAGGTTTGATCAGGGTTTTGTTTGTCTTTGTTTTTACAATGAATAAAATACTGGGAGTGAATTTAATTAATACTATTTCACTAAAATAGGCCCAAAACAGGACATTCTTAAAGTAGTCTATGTTTCTTACCCATGTTTGTCATTGATCCTTTGTGTCTATTTGTATCTGTGTTCTTAGATAGCCAATTCTGATGGCACACGGCCAGTGGGCCAGCTAGGTAAAGTGCCCAGCTCTAGTGATATGTTGCTGAAACTGGCCCGGACAACACCATATTACAAGAGGAACCGGCCGCACATCTGCTCCTTCTGGGTGAAGGGAGAGTGTAAGAGAGGGGAGGAGTGTCCCTACAGGTGAGTGACACTTCATAAAACAGGCTTCAGTTTCTTAGTGGTCAAACGTGGCAGTGGATGGTAGAGCTCATTGTTTCTTATCTTGATTTATTTTTTACATATGAATTTATGTTTTGAGAACTTATTACCAAAGGTAAAATAGAAATTGGTGTGTTCTGGGTTCAATCTGACTAATTTCCTTATTTGTTATTCTATTATCAGCATTGTCTCATTCTGGTTCTTGTCACGCAGGCATGAAAAGCCCACAGATCCTGATGACCCTCTAGCCGACCAGAACATAAAGGACCGTTACTATGGCATCAATGACCCAGTAGCTGACAAGCTTCTGAAACGGGCTTCAACAATGCCCCGACTGGACCCACCAGAGGACAAGTCCATCAGCACCCTCTACATTGGGGGTCTGGGAGACACTGTTACAGATGGAGATCTTAAGTAAGGATAACAAGCTCTTGTACAACTTCATGTTGCCATTTAGAGCAGGTTTTACTCATTTTGTAAATATCGTAGAATAACATTTAATTGTTATAATAGGAGTGTTAAAATTTTAAACATTTACTACTGTTTTTGGGTCTATTTGACATTTATCTGTTTTATTGCAGGAGTCACTTTTACCAGTTTGGTGAGATTCGCACCATTACCATAGTCCAGAGGCAGCAGTGTGCCTTCATCCAGTTTGCCACGAGGCAGGCAGCTGAAATGGCTGCTGAGAAGTCCTTCAACAAACTCATCATTAATGGACGGAGACTCACTGTCAAGTGGGGAAGGTAAGAATCTAATCAAGAAGGTAAAAGTTAAACATTATGGTCTGTAGGTTTTTGTTTTTTTTCTCCACTTGTGATGATTATAAAGACAACAACACAGAATCTACACGAGTTCAACCCAAGATTCTTTTTGTCACGGCCGGGAAGCAGATCGATATGTAACATACAGTCTCTTGGAATATTCTGAAGCACACGGTACACTTTTTAAACTGGTACCCAAGTCTTGAGACCTCCTCCTTCCATACCTATTCAGGTATATTCTGTAGGTGTAGATATCCCTTTCTTGTAGCCTTTTGGTTAATGTCAAGGGGCTTCTTTTGTATGTGAGGGAATGCAAAGAGCCTACTATAACTATTAGGATATCAGGACACTAATGCTAGTATACACTGATCAGCCATAACATGATGACAGCATGGGCACCCATGACTGGTCTGCAGCTATGCAGCCCTCTATGCAACAAACTGCGATGCTCTGTATGTTCTGACACCTTTTCTATCAGAACCAGCATTCACTTTTTCAGCAGTTTGAGCTATAGAAGCTCTTTCTGTTGGATCAGACGATACAGGCCAGCCTTCGCTCCCCACGTGCATCAGTGAGCCTTGGCCGGCCATCACCCAGTTTTCCTTTCTTGGACCACTTTTGGTAGGTACTGACCACTGCAGACCAGGAACACCCCACAAGAGCTGCAGTTTTGGAGATGCTCTGACCCAGTCGTCCAGCCATCACTGTGTGGCCCTTGTCAAATTCGCTCACATCCTTACGCTTGCCCATTTTCCCCCTGACTCCGGACACTGAATCCATGCTCATCCTGTCATGCATTGTGTGGATGCAACCAAAAAAAGCTCATCCTGCCATAGCTTTCTCACAGCCCCACTAAGTGGAGCCTTAATTTTCCTGCCTTGGCTGGACAATAAAGTTTATTCTATAGTAGTAACTTATTAAATGCTGTGTTCAGAGATCATGTGTGTTTGAAAGCAACAGCCTGGTCTAATGCTACCATCACAGTCACAACTAAAAGTACACTACTGACTACAGTACTTTACTATTAATATTATTACAAACACAATAAGAGCTTTACCACTGCAAATAATGTGTGCAGGGCAGAAAGCTTCACATGTTCTATTCTGACAATTCTGTTGCTGCTCACCTTCATTGGTATCTAACAAATCTGGTACTTTTTAGGTCTCAGGCAGCAAGAGGGAAGGAGGGAATCAAAGATGGTGTCAATGAGATGGGTATCAGACTTGATCCTGTACCTGGACTGCCTGGAGGTGAGTCTGCAAACACAATGAGAGTTAGAATGTGTGTGTGTGTGCATAGTGACAGTCATGCGAGTGTAATTTAAAGTATTTAATGTCTACATTGTTTCATTAGTTGTTTTGAAATTGTCTAGGGTTGAAGTGGAAATTAAAATCAATTATTACTGAAATGTATTTGCTTGTCATGTTGTTTCTTTAATTCTATTTCTCTTTGTGCTATAGCTCTTCCTCCACCACCAGCTTTAGATGAAGAGGCCCCTGCAAACTACTTCAATCTGGACCCTGGATCCTCTCCTGCAGTCATGAACATCGCTCTGCCCCCACCTCCGGGCATCAACCCGCCTCCTCCAGGTAAAATCATAACCGTGATGCTGCTTCTATGACATATAAAATATGTCAAAAATAATTTTTACATATAACCCCCCTTAACGTTATACTACTATTAACTCTCGTAATCAGTTAATAAACAATTTAAACACTCTGAGAAAAGGCAGATTTCTAATGCTGTATTCTCTTATCATCTGTTCAATCAGGTTTTGGCCCTCCAATGTTTCACCACATGGGTCCCATGGCTCCGCCTATGCCCCCTCCAATGAGCATGAGACCTCCTGGTCAGATCCACTACCCCTCGCAGGATCCTCAGCGCATGGGTGCCCATGCTGCACATGGCTCACGTCATGGTGATTAGCTGCTAGGGTGCGATAAGGCCACTGTACATAAAGAAATGTATACTGTAGGTTAAACTTGTATTTGTAACATTGTTCAAAGTATCACATGGTGGGCAATTCTGAGGAGTGTTTTAAACCTGTTTTCATTTTCATTTACTTTTATTTTTTTATTTGACACAATCTTAATATTCCATAGCATAATTACTTAGTTTTTTTTGTAAGGCTTCCTTGATTGTTTTCACTTGTCATTAAAATTATGCAATGTTGTCAATGATCATCTCAGAGTGCATATTCATTAATAATCACACTTTTGTAACTTGAGTGCAGAGTTATCTCTTACTCCCCCAACTACTACTGTGTATCAGATGGAGACTGGGGGCGGTTATTAGACTTTAATGCAATCAGATACTGCTAAAGTGACCAAAAGGGAGGATAAATAGAACATTGTCCTGCACTCTACTGTGGTAATGAACTGATTCCATTCCAGCATTCTGCGTTTGTCTCGGCAGTAGCAAACCACTTTACATAATCATGCAAGAGTTTTTTTGTTTCTCCCACTGCAGTGCCCACAGATTAGCAGAGGGGTCATCTTTGTAGGAGGAGAGGATCGCGCATAGGTCGGTGCGTCAGTCTTTAGCTGATCAGCCCGTTTTCACAGTTCATTAGATTCAGGGCAGTAACCAATTCCCCATCCCCTGGGTGCTCTGTTGAAGTTGGGCCGTCGACACATGCGGTCCAGAGCGATGCTGGGCAGTTTGTGGGAATCCACTGCCTCAAAGCTAATCACTGGGCTCCCCCTCTTGCAGGCCATAGCTCCCCCAAATGGCTTGGCAGATCTGAGAGACAAAGAAGAGTCCCTTAATAAGCAGGCTGAATGCTTTGTATTTTGTGTTCCTGGCAGAACATGACCCTAGGTATCACGTGGCTCAGACGCCTTCCCATAAAGGGGGAAAACCTTCAGATGATACATGATATGCAGTCTGGTCATCTCTGATTTTAACTGGTCCTGTTAACAGGAGAAAACCACCTGGGATTCGGGATGACTCAAACTGCAGGATGAACTCAACCTTTTCTACTTGTGTAGCTGCTGACTTCAGATTTAATTAAGGCATCACAATTTCATAGTAATCCTTTGGGAGTAAATCGATCCCTCCACAGGGAGTTGAGTTTCAAGCTGGTTGGAAGAAACCCGAGTGATTGACGTCCTTAACGGAGTATATTATACATTTCTCCATCTGCCCAGGCTTAACCTTTGCGCTGCCTCGCTGGTGTGATGCAATTCCTTGTGTCCCATGAAAAAGGTGATTCCCTTTTGTGCGTAATCTGTCTTGTGGGGGCATTAAAAACTTGCAGCCCAACCCCACCCCCAGTGGATCATCTGTCAAGAGTCGGCGTTCAAAATAACCATCACGCAGCCACAGTCCAAGGAGGTGCATGCCAGAGACCGGATTCATTTTCAAACTGTGGAAACATGGAGTGGTGCCGAGGGAAGAGATGATTGTGATGGATAACATGATTAGGTCATCTGTGGGTCTATTTGAAGATGGGTGGGTCTCAAGCCTGTGCTTCCAACTGAATAAGATTTAACAGTTTGTGATTTATTTGGATGAACTTAGTTGCTGGAAAGGCAGATTTACCTGTTAAAGCACCTGTAGTTGACAGGCTGTTGTCGTTGTGGGAGCTGGGTATTGAGGGTGTTAAGGACCTCGTCGTTGCCTCCCAAAGCCTCCCTCCATGGGGACCAGTACGGTCTGGGGATTACTGTGGTGTTGAACTTCTCATGAGGAACTTCCTTCAGAGGGTGAGAATATCCTGACAGATGCAAAAGCAATGTCAGTGGGTAACAATGGCACAGCAAGGAAAGTGAAAGCTGTGTTACTTTAATAATTCTTGAAATTCAAAGTAAGCAAAATTGGGTCCCCTGTGTTGAGTAAAAATGCATTCTTTGGGTTTTGAAACTAATTACAAAAGCCATTAATAACTCCAAAAAAGCAAGCTCCAACAAAGCACAAACAGATCTAATATACATATAAATCTCTTTGATGTCACTCCTGTCAACATGTGGAACTACAGTAATTGGATCTCAGTGTAGGTCCCCGATAATGAACAGAACTTATCTCAATGTCAGTCGTACACAACAGCACTCAGCTGAGATGGTTGCAGATAATTGCATTCTGCAAGTCTCCTGGCACTAATAATAAAACCCAATTTATTTGCTTGATACAGTTCCATATGAAAAGTGAACACTAGCAGATCAAAGTGAGATACAGTGTCCATGCATTGAGTATTTAGCACTGAGGTGAGCGAGTCCTATGACTTTTAACACTCTTGTCAATCCTTTCTTCACCATGTGTTACCATTTACCTGGAGCGAGGACGTCGGGACTTCCCTTCTTTGCTACAGTCTTCTGAAGGTTCATGACCAGGCTATGCTTACCAGGCATGCAGAATGCCTGGTTCTCTTTTCCTCCCTGTGGCTCTGGGATGATCTGCATGGGTGGACAGGCCTCTGGATGGACCTGGGTGATGATGTCATCAGGTTCAGCTCAGCTTGGGTTTGAGACTTTTACTAACACAAAGCCAGCATGTCAAACTTGGAGGTGTGGGGTATGAAAGAAATGGGCATGTAGGAGGTAGTAAATATGGAAGTGTACATGTGGCAGTTTTGGATTGTTTCCCAAATTTAGACAAAACATTAGGATATCTCAGCCGCTGCTCTGCTTCGATGTCATCCATTCTTTTACAAATTAGTCTCTTGTGGGCCCACTTCATGAAAGTGCATACTAAATTGCTTTAACATCTCTTCTTACAAGGGTCATTATACTTTAAGGATATTCCTGTCTGATTAAAATGTGTTTTTTAAAATGTCACGCATTCATCAAGGTGGAAACACCCCATTCTGCACATGCAGTTAGTGTGGTAAGATGTTAAACGTCCGTCTCTTAAGGAAATAAGACAGCAGACAGAACGGTTGGAGAAGAGTCAGACTTCACTGGCCATTTGTTATTGGTCTTTGAAGCATTAATGCCATGTCAGAAACGCAGGTATATAATATTAGGCCGTGCAATTTGTAAGTTCAGAAAGTTCAGCGAATAGGAGCGATTGTGTGCTGTGACCATCTCTCAGTTCCTTACATTGTTGCTGTTGTGAGCGTTCTCCAGCGTGAACCTCTCGACCCTCTGCTGTCTCTCCTGAAACATGCGGGAGCCTCGATTAGATGGAAGTTTGAGCTCCTCCATCATCACATCCTTTGGAACGCTGATCTTCTTCCCCAGGTTCAGACCCTCTGGCACAACGTGACAGACAAATGGTGGATTTAGCCCCTATGCATTTTCAAAATTGCAGTATCGGAGTAGATATATGTATTTGCTGCAGGTTTCTATGCTGTGTGGCAGGGCATCTGGTGACTAGGTGACTCTAACTTTGCATAAATACATCGTGACATTTAGTTGTTAGTGCAAAGGCAATGGTGACAGCAACTTTCAAACATTTGAAAGAGAAGGAAAGAACAGAGACTAATAAGGACCTTTGGCAAATCGTAATGTCTCCTCTGATCTTCTTGTTTATGTGGACTTTAAACAGCTGAGGGGCACCGATACAATATGAGCCAAACCGTGTGCAGCATCACTAAGTTGGTATCTGCACAGTTTCTGCTCGGGGTCTCTTCTCGTGTTATGTCACGGCACAGTGGAGGGTCTGAAATAGCCTCGAGATGATGTCAGGGGGTGCGTAATGTTTGTTGTGGTCCGGGGTTGCATGGGTAACTGGGCATATAAATAGGATCTCTAGATGAAAGACTCATGTAAGAGCGGATGGCCGTCTTTCTCACACATGGAAAATGTTAGGAGAAGTCTGGGCATGTGTCACCCTTGAGGAGCTGCCTTTGATCTGCCTGTGTAAAATTCAGCGGTGGGAGTCACATTTTGCTGAGTTTAGGGGACGTGTTTTCAAAGCCTAGCTGGCGGGACAGCGCTGGAAAACAAACTGTGCAACTGGGATGGTCCCTGCTGGAATATTTGGAGAATTTCAACAACACACGGGCACTCCTGGGATGTGGGTGTACCACACCGCATGTGTCCCCAGGCTGTGGGCTGACACACTTTGATATTTGGCTCAGTTACATCTGGCAGCTCCAGCTGTGATCACACACTATGACAGTTTGAATATGGGTGTAAATACACACACAGTATGTAAACTACTGTAAGTAAAACTACATTACTTTACATATATAAATATTAGTTGACTTATATGTGTATTAGTTTACTTGCAAATGTTATGTATGTGTATGTAAGTTCTGCCGCAATATGTACTGACAGACGGGAACAAAATCAAATCAATGCATCTACCCCTATCCAGACGTACCTCCCCTGGCCTCCTTAGACAGAGCCTTAGCCTGCAACATCCTCTGCTTAGTCAGGTCATCCAGGCCGGACTGCATCATCATCATCGTCGTCGTCTTCCTCTGGTGGAAGAAGTTTTTTTGTAGTTTGTTTTATGATCTTTCTACTACTTTAATTTGTGGTTGTTGCTTAAGCTGTCACTGCTGACTGTACAACAAATTGCCCTTTGGGGATAATAAAGACATCCTTGATACTTAATATATCATGTACTACTCCAAATCTCGTTTAGTATGACTTCATATTTAGTGACAAACGCACGAAAGACACACTTCTATAGGTTTCTTGTACATTGTACTTAGATATATCACAATCCTCAATTATGTTATATTAAGGCCACCTCCATTGTGTTTGTCCACTGTGCATTCAGGCAATGCCTTTTCTGATATTTCACAGGTTAAAATACTTATTTACTTACTTTTTTTTTTGCATTCATTTAAAGTATAACCAGAAAAATCAAGTGTAACATTGCAGCAAATCCATACAGCATTTTAACATTTTCATCATAGACATGTTACAGCTCATTAAAGGACCTGAGGCTTCGACAGTAAGTAGTCAAAGGTAAGTAGTTGCTTCTGTCACTGCTTTTTTTGACCATAGGAAATGCCTGCACTCCCCTCACCTCCGTCCTTACCTGTGTGTCCTGCCTGTCTGTATGTCAGGTGTTGGAGCTGGTCTGGATGGTTGTGGGGTTTTATCCCGTACCGGAGCTGGGATGCTTCCACGCTTCCCTCTGACACTCCTCAGCAGAGAAGGAAAAGTGTGCATAAAACCCATCCCAGGATGCCTCGGGTGCTTACCTCACTGGGTTATTTTAGCACATGGATAAGAGAGTGAGGATGGGAGGGTAGGGGGCGGGGGTGTGACGGGTGACGAAGGGGCAAGCATAAAGATTACATCCTGACCCCGAGCCTGTCTGATAATAATAATCTGATCCCTTCTGTGTGTGATAACAGCTGCAGTCCACCCAGTGACACTGAGCTCTCAGACATCCAACCTCTCCACCGCAAACGTAGACACACTCAAAACACAATTACTATTTTCTCTCTTTGTCTCCCTTCCGTAAAGGGCTTTGTAACTATTCTGCCGTATACACTAAGTTGCTTACAAACACACCCACCATGAGTTTCCCATATACAAATGGTTTTACCGGAGCAGCTGTAGAATCGCTGCAATCGGAGGTTGCGATTCAGTTCTCCAGTTTGGGGTCAAAGGTTAAACTCTGTGGCAGTTTGCTCTTCCATTTCTGATGGTGTGAGACCTTTGACGTCCGGTTCTTTCACACAGCTGTGAGTTATTGGCCTTCCACACACCTCTCAGTTGTTCTGTAGTGTAAAAGACTAATAAATAAAAATACAGTGTTTTTGCTCCTGTATTTTTAGTCATTAGCTGGCTTGCCAACTGCTGAGAAACTCCAGTTGTGAATTCTGCATAAACTCGGCACTTTGTGTTACACTACAAGTGATGCCCTTTAACTTTATATTTGGTTGCCCTTTTTGGACTCAAGTTAGTCTTTATAGAGCAACTTTTCTCCCCACAAATTGATTCATTGAGCTCAGCAGGAGCCTGGAGGGGAAAAACACATTTTCCTTATCCCTGTTGAGATTGGATATCGATTTCGCACCTGCCCTGCTCTACAATGCCACTATCCCCCAGTGGGAAGCCCTCCAGCCTCTGACAGAAAATGTGGAGTCATCCTGAGTCACAGAAAATCATCTGTAGACACAATTGAAGTTGAATAGTTACTGTGCATTAAGTGTTTATTTAAGAGTGTTTGTTTAGTAGAAAACACTATTTTGCTTCATGAAAAAGCGACCAGAGTAGGTTAGTGGTCTCCCTTTAATAAATCCAATTTCAGCTTTTGTGCGACGTTGTATCACACAGAGCCTTAGTGATTACAGTCAATCTGTCACCTGCAGTTTATTCAAACCGGTTGCAATATAATTCATTACAAATTTAGTTATTATGACACGAGTCAGTGATAATTCAGTCATTTAAAAAGTAATTTTCTTGAAAACAACAGTAATAAGACAATGAACACAGGACAAGTCCTTGTGAGGGGTGTCATCTGTGTTTGAGTGGTGGCTCCTGCAGTGTGTTCATGTCACATAGAGAGAGGTGCACAGCCACCAGGCGCTGACAGCTGACACAAGAACAATAGCGGCCCATTCAGACTCAAGGGCTTGTGCATTTAGGGCACCTTTAAAACCATTTGCCGTGTTGGCTTTCAGATGAAACCTCATTTGGCTGGCTAGTCTGAGGAGGTTCAAAACGCCACAGGTAGTGTTGAGAGCAAGAGAAAACAAAAGCAGCCCTTTTCAGTTTATGGCTTTTTATAGCTTTGCGCTGCAAGCTAAATGCATTAAAATTCAGCTGGCAGCTCTGAAAAAGTCATCACTCTGAACTTTTCTCATTCGCTCGCAGGTGCCTTTGGGAGGACGGTTGGAAGTCAATCAGTTGGGGGAGCTGTCTTGACAGTGCTCCTCCATTTGAGCTTCAATCCAGAGAGACATAATGTACGGGCTGCTGTGCGAGAGTCTTCACGACTTCATCAAGGAGTCGTACGGAGATGATGTGTGGAAGCTGGTCAGAGAAAGAGCAGACGTCAGGTTGCACTCCTTCGTCACCCACCAGGTGTGGTGTCTGTGTTTCTGAAAGGAGTTATATAATTCTGTCTGCACTGAATAGTAATGTGTCTGTGAGGCCTGTGCTGTCTCTGTGTGTCAACCTGTCCGCTTTGGTCTGAAGCTTTATAGTCCTGATGTCAAAATATCACTGATGATAAGGTCTCTCTCTTTCTCTCTCTCTCTATATATATGTGTGTGTGTGTCTGCAGGTATATAGTGAGAGTGTGATTCCACGCATTGCAAAGGCAGCCAGTGGAGTGACAGGCACGCCCTACAATGAGCTGATGAACTCCTGGGGTGTCTACTTCCTGGGCTTTGTTGGAAAGTATGGCTATGACAGGATCCTCAAGGTGAAAAAAGATCTCAGAAAACTGTCAGAACGGAGCGTTTGTCTTCTGGTAGATGTGTGAGGAAATTACTAAATACCCAGTGAACTGTGTATCTTTAAAACTACTCTTGTGCAAGAGAAAGGTCATGCTTTTAACAAAATCTGTCCATCCTGTCTAAAGAGGTTATTGTGAGTGTTGTTGTGCATTTGAACAGCAGGGTTTCCTTTGTATGTTGTCTTTAGACAATTGTTTTTTTTACAGATCTTCCAAAAATAATGGGTTATCAGTGGATTACATGCAGTCATACAGGAGCTGCACTTTCTTGCATTATTAACCCGAGTTTTGGTCATAGTTTCTGTCCAGCCCTTATTATCAACCAATATATGTTTTGAATATTTCTGCAGGGCCATGTTTTGAATAATTTCAAATTAATAATGTAAGTAACCATAATACAGTGAGTGCTCTAATATCAGAAAATCATTTTCAGGCAAAGTATAGCAGATCTTTAAAAGGGGTACTTTCATGACACAAATGGACGGTAAAAAGAATCAGCAGCAGCACAGGCCGATATCCTGATTTGTAGTCACTTGTATGGGGTAAGCTCCAAAACTGGTTTGTCCTAAAATGTTTTAAATGGTTTATCCTCAAGTGCAAGCCGGACCTCCAGAGCCAAAGATGACATTATATTACTGTTTTACAGGTAGTAGTAGTAGTTCTCCCCATGACAAGTAAACTAACCTTTTGTCTAAAATCAGTGGAATGCCCCTTTAAAAGTACTATAAAAAATGGTTAAGAGCAAATATCTCAGACATGACCTGTCACCATCTGTCTCTGCCTTCAGGTGCTGGGCCGCCACGTGCGTGACTTTGTCAATGGCCTTGATAATCTCCACGAGTACCTGCGCTTCAGCTACCCCAAGGTGCAGCCTCCAACCTTCTTCTGCCAGGAGGAGTCCGCCACTGGAGTCACCCTCCACTACAGGTCTGAGGCGAGGAGGAGGAGGAGGAAGGGGGGGGGGGGGGGCTATTTATAGACTGTAATTCCCAAAAAACACAAGTCACGGGCAGGAAGCTACGGCTTTGTGCCATTAAGTTCTTAAGACTTAAAATTAGTTTTC
>JAVQJF010013729.1:0-11098 GCA_036023855.1 Gadopsis marmoratus | reverse complement strand
CATCACCACATAGACAGCTTTAACTGGTTTAAACAAGTTAACTACAATGATCAGGTTCCCACAGAGCAACTCTCTGAGATCCCATTTAGCACATGTGAACAGTTTTAAAACGACCGTTTCAGGGAACTTCAGGAACTAGTTAGTGCTGGTTTAAACTGTTTTGCATCACAGTTGTGTGGTGTAAAGTGGTGTACACTGGATTTATCTGGTTTAAGCTGCTATTGTGAGAAGGAAGTGTTTCCTTGCCACTGTCTCCTAGTGCTGCTCCTGGTGGAAATGTTGGGTCTGTACATGTAGAGTTGGTGTAGACTTGCTCTATATTAACAAGTGCTATGAGATAACTCTGTTATGATATAGAATATATAAATAGAATTGAACTGAATTATTGTGGTCCATGCATTTATACACACTGGGATATTCTTGTCCTGACGTTAAACCGGTTTAACCTCGTCATAATTGGACCTTTCTCACCCCTCAGGTCCGTCTCCCTGTGAGGACGAGCGGCGGGCAGCGATGGAGGCGTCCGGTGTTTTCGTGCCGTCCTGTGAGAGCGGCGGATCCTTCACTTCCAGACAGTGTCAGCAGGGGGGGCAGTGCTGGTGTGTTGACCCCACAGGGAGGGAGCTTCCTGGGACACGGCAGCACGGAGACTCCCTGGTCTGCAGTGAGTGTCCTGGAACAGAAACACAGCTTTCCTCTTCTCTTCTCATCTCATCTATTCTTTTATTCTCCTTTATCTAATCTCATCTCTTCTTTTCTTTTTCTTGTCATCTCTTGTTATCCAGATCACATCATCTCATATCTTTATCTCTTCTGGCCGTTTCCTCTCTTCTTGATACTTCTTATCTCAACCCTCATCTCATGTCTTCATACCTTTTCTTCTTTTCATATCTCATTTCCTCTCATCTCCGTGTTTTCCCTCGTCTCGTCTCGTCTCGTCTCCAGGTCCAGGTCTTGTTGACTGTGTCTCTCAGCGTCGCCTGGCTCTGTCCCGGCTCTTCTCTGGTCCTGTTGATCCTCCCTTCCAGGCCTCCTCTGGCAGATCTCCGGCCTCCTGTCTCCCCCTCCTCCAGCCTCTCAGAGAGCATCTGCCGGTGGAGGCGGATCCGACCTCTTTCCTGTCTCACCTGGTCGAAGTCATCCACGGTCTCTTCCCCTCAGTGGGCGGGGCTCTGCAGGCTCTGGCTCGCTCCTCCCCTCGCCGCCTCCAGGAGAACCTGTTTGGAGGAAAGTTCCTGAAGAGCGCTGCCTCCTTGAACTTCAGCGGCGCGGTGGGAGCTCGAGGAGCCCTGGGTCTGGACCGGCTCTCATCTCAGAGTGTCACCATCAGCCTCCAGAAGAACCGGGACCTGGTCCAGTCTGTCAGCAGAGCTCTGGAGGACCCCGCCTTCCTCTCTGCCCTCCAACACACACTGAGGGGGCTCAACAGCTCACAGTCACTGGACCAGGTGAGACACAGGATGGGGTCAAAGGCTTGTCAGTCCTGATGAAGCTCGTATTCCAGTGATCCTGATGCACATTGAGCTTGATAAGAACTGAAACTGTACTTTCAGTTGTTAACTTCTTGTTGTGTTCCAGGTTCTGACCCCTCTGCTGCGTTCCTGCTCCGGAGACGAGGACGAGGAAGCAGCTGCCATCTTTGTCCCGAGCTGCACGTCCAGCGGGGGTTTCCAGGAGGTTCAGTGTCGGGGTGGAGAGTGCTGGTGTGTCGATCCTCGGGGTCAGGAGGTCACAGGGTCGCATACAGCCGGGCGTCGTCCTCGATGTCCGTCCCGCTGTGAGAGCGAGCGAGCGATGGCCCTGAAGGTGAAAGCAAACATGGCAGCCGGCGCTGACATCCACGTCCCAGCGTGCTCTGAGGACGGAGACTTCCTGCCGCTGCAGTGTGTCGGACCACGCTGCTTCTGTGTGGATGACGAGGGAAGAGCGATGACTGCTGAGTCAGCAGGGGGCGCTGTCACCTGTAAGATATCACTCTGATGCTGTACCAAATGACGTTTAGTTTCTAAGACTTGTCTTTGCTGTTTGCCTGTGAATTAAATAAAACAACTGGTGATGTTTCAGGTCCGGAGAGAACAACACCGAAGCTTCAGTCCTCCGCAGGTCAGAACAAACACAGTCCCACATTCATTTAGATACTGAGTGAGTGTAGAAGATTCTATAGTTGACAGATTCATTTCCTTTCTGTTCTCGTGTCTCTGCTGAAAACACCAACGTATTAAAGCCAGAGTGCTGCTCCAACTCTCCTATTGGCTGCTCTGTGATGTCACATGATGTCAACCTTTCTATCTTTATCAGATTGTTTCATAGCATGTGAATATGTTGTAATATATAAAGTATAGGAGGAGGAGAACATGGCTTTCTTGTACGTATGTTATTGAATTTAAAATATAGAAAGATGTGATTTTTATATCACAATGGTTGTTTTCGCAGCTTTTTTATTTTGGTAAGATTGTGGTAAAATATTTAACTTCCGTCAAAAAGCTGAGAATAAGTTCTTATTTATTTTATTTATTTATACATTTGTGAATTTTATTGTAAAACTAATTAGTTTTATAATAAAGAAAATGTGATCGGGGACAAAAGACCAGCCAATAGCAGGACACTTCAGCTATGCTAGCTCCTTAAACAGCACTAATTAGCGATGTATGCTAACCTGTTAGCGCCACTAACCACCGTTTGATGCTAACCTGCAGGTCGTTGCGCTCAGGCGTTGGCTGAGGTCACGGCGTTCAGACAGGAAGTGAAGAGCATCATCGCCCTCTCTAACTCCTCCCACCTCCCTCTGGGATATGGATTCCTATTGGCTGAAGGTCTGCGTCTGACACCGGAGGAGCTCCAGATCAGCCAATCAGAGGAGGAGCTGCAGATCTCTGATAGGCTGCTGAGCCGCTCCAAAGCTGCTTTGCGATTGGCTGCTTTTTCCAGTGAGTCACAGTTGGATGGAGATTCTGTCACTTATTAACAGTGTGGTATTAAGCTCTTAGTCCCGTGTCTCTTTTTAAATGATTTTTGACATCAAGTTCTCATGAAAGGAATCTGTCTCCTGTTTGCTGAAGTGACTCTGATGTTTTTCAGCTGTCCAGATGTTCCTGCCTCCTCAGCATCGCTCGTACCAGCTGTTCACTCCACAGTGTGACGCTGACGGACACTGGCTGCACACACAGTGTTACCACGGCACAGGTACACACACACACACACACACACACACACTTAAATACATGTGACGGTGTGATGTTTGCTGCATCACTCTGTGTGTGTGTTCAGGTCAGTGTTGGTGTGTTGATGAAGACGGAGAGTACATCCCTGAGTCTCTGACCGGCCGCTCACTCCACCTGCCGAAATGTGAGACACACTTTAAATGCTTTATTTGGAAAACACTGGTCTCTGGTGAAATTCTACTTTTCAATTAATCTCACGCACCAAATGTGGCTTCATCCGCCGCTGAAAATGGTCCCCAACAAACTACAGCGAGCAGCTGTTTGAAACATCAAACTACGTATTTGTGTGTTTTAAAGATTTATGTCTTCAGCAGGAACCAATGGACAGGAAGTCAGACGTGGGATTATTCTTCTTGAGACTTTAAAATGTCTCTTCATCTTTAAAACATCAGTGAGATGTTACAGATCAGCTGAGACAAATGGAATCATCCTGACCGTGTGTGTGTGTGTGTGTGTGTGTGTGTGTCCTGCAGGTCTGACTCGCTGTCAGAGAGATCAGGCTCACAAGCTGCTCTCTGGTTGGATGAAAGGTTCTGACCTCAGCACCACGTCACCGTACCTCCCACAGTGTGAGGAGGTAGGAACACACACACTTTGTCGGACCGTTTATTGTTTTACTTTAGGATTGTCTCTGAAATTTATTTCATTCCCTCTTTTTAATGGTCATTTTCCTTTTAAAGTGTAAATGTATATAAAGTTCTTTGAAACTTCGCACAGAATGAGCACCGATGGTGTGTGTGCGTGTTTCAGGATGGTCGTTTCTCAGTGCTGCAGGCAGGAGGCGCTGCAGACTGGTGTGTGAACCTTCTGACCGGGGAGATGATACAGATGGCAACGCTGAGGCCCTCAGGACAGCTGACATGTACACACACACACACACACACACACACACATATACACACGCCAGTGATGTGTTCACTGTCACACTTCAGTCTGTAAACCAGTAGCACACTGTGCGTGATGCATTCAGGTCCCAGCTGGTGTGAGCTGCAGGGTTTCCAATGTCGCCCAGACGGCTCCTTCATCCCACTGCAGTGTGATGTCACTTCCTGCTGGTGTGTCTCTGGGGACGGGCAGGAAGTGGACGGGACCCGAACGCCTCGACAGACAGGACAGATACTGTCATGTGACCGTGAGTGCAAACACATCTCATGAACATTAGTTTTATTTTGAAAATCCACCCAAGCGGCTGTGTAGCATCCTCTGGAGGATGTTGGAGGAACTGCAGTGAGACGCACATCAGCTCAGAGGAGGCTGCTGATTGGTTGTTGTTCTCTACAGGTCCTCTCTGTCCCGACTCTGCCATTACCCATGGTGCACTGGTCTGCCGCCCAGCAGCCGACAGTCGTCAGAGCTGTGATCTCGTCTGTCACCGCGGTTACCAGAACTCACTTCCTGTCAGCAGCTTCCTGTGTGAGACCGGGAGTCGGCGATGGGACAGCAAACCGCTGAGTGGAGCCTGTCAGAGTAGGAGCCCTGACCTTTGACCTTTGACCTTTGACGGATCTGCTGACACTTCAGCAGCTGTCAGTTTCTAAAAATGACCTACAGATAAAATCCATCCCAGCCTGTTTGATATCCACACTGTACATTTTGTGTGTGTGTGTAGTCTCTCAGCCTCTGCAGTCGGTGTCGTCCTCTCAGCTCTGGATGTCGTCGTCCTCATCGTCCTGCTCTCAGATCAGCAGTTTACAGTCTCTGTTGTTCACCTCGATGACCAGCAGGGGGCTCTGCTCTGCACAGGTGGAGGACTGCACTCTGCTTATACACTTTGTTTATACTATCATGTTGTATGGAAGCCTTGTAATAAAGATCCTGAATGATATGATTATAATTTTACTGTTTTATAGTATAGGTCATTCACAAGAGACGTATTAGTTTAAACACATGCAGAGTGTTTGACTTTACACAATCCAGTGCGAATTAATAACCTAATAATAACTGCGTCTGTGTTTTTGTTGCTGTGTGTTTGAAGCTTCCTGTGTCGGGTCGCTCGGTGTCTGTGTGTGATGACTCGTCGGTGCGTCTGCAGTGTGACGGCGATGACACGCTGACGTTAACAGTCAGATGGAGCGCCGACCTGTCTGACCTCCCGACCTCTGACCTCCCAGACCTCCACGACATCAGTGAGCACTTCACCCCGTCGCACTGACACTGAGGGAGGAACTGTTAGTACCAAGAGAACAAAGCTGGGAGAACTTGATGAGTCATTGGTAGAAAAATACAGTTTATTCCTGTGAATTACTGGATCGTTTTACTTTTCCGTCCCTCGAACAATTATCCAAAGAAAACGAGAAGGAAGGTTGAACTCATGCAACCCGCAGACATGCAGCCTGTGACGAGGTTCAGTCTTCGCTGCCTCAGACTGAAACCAGGAGGAGTTTATTCTGCCAAATACAGACCATCTGATTTTAATGAAGCTTTGTGTCATTGATTGTTTGGATTTTGAGATGAACATTTGTTTACGTGTCTCGTCACTTTGTTAAAAGATTCTGGATTCTCACCTTGATTTTATTATCAGGTCTGTTTCTGAATGAGTCCAGACTCCTGGAGGGGGTCCGGGGACTTCTGGGTAATATCCAGTCCATGCTCACATCGGAACCCAAACTGGTTTCCATGACAACACCCAGCTTTGGCTGTTCCCGTGGTTACCACCTGGACATTGACGGCGAAGGCTGCCGTGAGTTTGTCATTCTTTCATCAGTGTTTTGACCTTTGACCTCTGACACCTGAGGGGCACAAACACCCACGATGCCTTGGATCGGTCCTGCAGATGCAGCAGACAGTGATTTAGTGTCTCCATCTGTTTTTGCAGTCATTTGTCCTGCTGGGAGTTTCTCCAGGGAGGGGGCGTGTCTTCTCTGTCCTCAGGGAACCTATCAGGATGAAGAGGGGCAGGACTCCTGCAACAAGTGTCCCAGAGGCTCCTCACCTGCTGGAGCATCATCTGTCAATCAATGTGAGTCCTCCAACAGTTTGACAGTAGGATCTCTCTGCATCAAGCACTCAGATCCTTTACTTCAGTAAAATTACCACAACAGCACTGAAAATACTCCAGTACAAGTACAAGTCTACATTCAAGTGTCAAAAGGAAAAGTTCACACTGACCTGCTGTCAGTCACCTGAATCTGAGTTTCCTCCGAGTCCATGTGGCGCTGATGATGCAGGATGACGTCACCAAAACTGTCCAATCAATGAGTTACTTGTCCGTCATGTGACGTCATGTTTGCAGCTGGTTTACAACAATGAACTCCAGGTGTGAAGGAGACGTGTGTTATTTACCTGTCGGTGTGTTTCAGGTGTGACAGAGTGTCAGAGGCGGGGCCTGCGCTGTTCACAGCTAGGTGACTTCCTGTCAGCGCAGCTCGACTTCCTGTCTGGCAGGTGGAGGTGTTTCAACAGCGAGGGGGTGGAGCTTGAGTGGACCAACAGTGACAAGCCTCTGAGTGATGACGAGTGCTCAGGTGAAGACTCAGCAGCCAATCAGAGAGCTGCTGTTCTTTTGATCAGGTTAGATTCATTTGTGTTTGGCACTTTGTAATGTGTGTGTGTTGCAGTCCTCAGCAGGTTTCAGGCTGTTCCTGGATCAGATCTGATTGTTGGAGCTGAACACACTGAAGTCCTGCAAACAATGACCTCTGACCTCACAACCTGTGTCCAAGGTGACAGACACAAACACACGCACACACACACACACAGTATGTATTGTTATGGTGTGTGTTTGCTCACTGTGTGGCGTCTGTGTCTCAGCGTGTGCAGCGGAGCCGTCTTGCCACCATGTGGCGCTGCTCAGCAGACAGACTCAGTGTGAACTGTACAGCACACACACACTGAACACACACTGCAACACCTCCCAGCAGGTACACACACACACATACACACAGTGTGAGAAAGTTGTACAGCTGTGTAGTTTGAGTTGTTTCGGGTCCCTGCAGGAAACAAAGACGAACACCAGTGTTAGAAAATATCTGCTTTGATGAAAAGTCAAAGCCAAAAACTGAAGGAGGGAAGTCAACTACGTCCCCCAGAGTGCATTTCACCAACAAACGTCCAATCACAGAGCTTCACATTGAGCTGTGAGCAGAAGTTATAATGTTAAAAAAAACAGGTTTTAAAACTGTTGATCAGTTTGGGATCAATTCAGTAACCATGGTGATGGGTTTAAGAGTTTTTCATACAGCAGCTGAGGCTCCTGGGTAATGTAGTATTAAGTGATGGTCTCTGCAGATGGTAGTAATGTCGTGTTTCTATATTGAGGAAGGATTTTAATGAACCAGCAGCTTCACTGCTGTATTCAGTAAATATTGATTATATTCATTATCATGAATTAGTCTTTATGTGTTTATCAGGTGCCTTTTTAATGATGCTAATAAAACTTTGATTTTCTCTTGTTCAGACCAGTGGGTTTCTGGGTAATCATCAGGCCGAGCAGTTTGATTGGCTGAGCTGCTTTCTGAGAGTGAGGGGTGGAGCTTCAGATCTGCTCGTCGTCAGGAAGCAAGGTACTGTAACCACAGCAACCGGACAACAACAAACGCTACTGTTGCTGTTCAGTCTGTCAGATGTGTCCAGGTGTGTGCTCAGGTGTGTTTGTGTTTCAGGGGCGGAGTTTTCCTCGTGGCAGCAGCAGAGTTTTGTGAGGATGAGGATGATGAAGGCGGTGTCAGGTGTGTTCAGGACTCAGGTGTTCTCCTCCAGACAGACGTCTCTCTCTGATGCTCATCGCTTCTGTCAGGACGGCTGCAGTCGCGACGCCTGCTGTGACGGATTCATCCTCAGCCAGAACAGCCTGAATGCAGGTTCGTTACCATGGAGACGCACATCACCTGGGTGAAAGCGTGAATGAATAAAACCTCGGAGCATCTCACCACCTCTTCTGCCCCTCCCCCCAGGTTCTCTGCTCTGTGGTTGGCTGAGAGCTCCGTCAGTCTTGCAGTGCGGGGACCAGGACTGGGATGTGATTGGACAGGGAATAGCTGATCGTATCTGTGGGGCGGGGCTAACCTACAATGAACAGCAGAGGAGCTTTGTGTTCGACTTCGGAGGACAAAAGTTCACCATCAGTAAGAAACCGAACTCACAACTGAATTACTGCTCGACTGCAAAACACTGAGGCCGCTTCCTGTTTGTGATGATTTGTCTTCTGCTTCCTGTTTGTTCAGCTGATGCGGCTCTGCCAGCTGACAGCAAGAACAAGGACTACCAGGCCTCCATCATCAGCTTCCAGGCCGTCTACCTGAACACAGGTATCTGGAAACATCCTTTAGTACGAGGCAGCAAACAAACAACATTTGTCATGTTTAAGTATGAAAGAAAGCAGCCTGGAGAATCACTTTCCAGCCTTTAGGCTGAGATGTCCTAAACAGGCCACCGTACAGAGGAGAAACCCTACATAGGTAGTTTTGGCTTTTCAGTAGTAAAGAGGAGTAAAGTGCTGGCCGTTTCTCACTTGTTGTCTGTCAGATGCTGAGTCAGCAGCTGGTGGTTCTGGTTCTGGTTCCTCTTCCTGTGCCGCAGCAGCAGAACTCGGTCCTCCTCTTGACGGTTCGTATCGTCTCTCTCACACACTGTGCTGGATGTGGACTTTCAACAGTTTCCAGAACAAATGTTGTCCAAACCTCATTATTGACATTATTCAAAAGAAAAATCACTTCAACCATTCAAGTAACTTTAAAGTAAAGCTGTCGGAGGGAAACATTTACTGCACTACGTTAATCTGAGATGCGGTTCAGTTGAAGTAGAAAGTAACATGAAAAGAAGACTAAAGTACCTCGAGTACAATTCAATTTCACTTATATAGTGCCATGTCATTTACAACAGTTCTCATAGTACAGTACTTGGTTACCTTCCACCGCCGGGTGCAGCTCATCAGTCATTCCAGATGTTTAACAGTGTTAATTTTGTGTTCAGTGTCGGTGCAGCAGAAGTTTGAGTCTCTGTCAGAGGACGACGTCCTCGTGGATCCTCAGAGAAAACTGCCCTCTCTGTCCTTCTGGCTCAACAAGAAGAACTACAACTCCCAGCAGGCACTGCTCTGGTGTCTCTCACGTACGTCACAGACCTTCTGGACTACATTGTAACGAAGCACATTGAGTTCTGAGGAGCTGAAGCTCGATGTTTGTGTGCAGGCTGTGACGTGGAGCAGCTCTGCTCCGTCGCTGACCTCAGAGACGCCGACTCAGCAGCAGGCTTCTTCAGCTGCTCCTTGTATCCGGACAGCAGAGTCTGTGGGGCGTACGACAAACCTCTGAGACGACCCTGTCGCCCCCTGCTGGACCGGATACCCAACAACGCCTACAGCAAGAAGGGTAAAGCAGCACTGTAATGTCTGTGGCTCGGCATCCTGCTGTTAGCTCAGGCTGAGATCAACAACCTTACAAAGCTGAGACGAGTCTGGGACGCGAGAAAAATGTGTTGAGGCTCATATCTCTCTAAAAGGGGCTATAACAGGTTTAACTGGCACTGTGTGTGTTCCTTCAGTGGATCTGTCCGGACCGGTGAAGAGCTTCTACCAGCGAGTTCCCTTCCAGAAGATGGTTTCTTACTCTGTTCGCAGCCGAGTCAGTGTGAGCGGAAACACTCTGCTGTCTGAGAGGTAACACACACCTTCAGATGAGTTGCTTTAATCTTCACTAACCAGGTGAAGGAGGAAACTTTGTAATGGGATGAGAACCAGCATCATGTGACCAGGCTGCGTGTGTGTTCAGGTTCATGGAGTGTGAGCGGCGCTGTGATGAGGATCCTTGTTGCCGTGGTATCGGCTTCGTCCGAGACACCAAATCAGCAGGTAACCATAGTAACCGTGTAAAAGTTTAAAGACAAAGCAGCTTTCCAACAAACAAATCCTTCAGATTGATCAGCGATGAAATGATCAGAAAAAGTTACGGTGTTAAAAAACCTGAATGCCTTTTACAGGATGTAGTGAGCCAGAATATTGAAAATAATTGTTTTGAAGGACGGGAACAAAAACCCAGCTGGGAATCAGGTTCCATCCTTTTCACAACTAAAGAAGTTCTGTATCAGTACTGATGGAAGCACTGTGAAACGGACGGGAACCAAAATCAGTTTAAACTGATCAACTCATGTTAAATGTCTGTTTTATTGGCTGAGGTTTGGTTTAAGTGAGCATATATAGCAACATGGCCGACCTTTACTGATGTTTGTACGTCGCAGGTGGTCCAGACGTGGTGTGTCTGTCTCTGATCAGTCTCGGGGTTCAGACCTGCGGTGAGGATGACATGACGACCTGGAGGACTCAGGACTGCAGACCGTCTGTGGTGAAGGCTACACCGGACCCCTTCGGCTGGTACCAGAAACCCGGTACTGCATACAAAAACACAAATACAAGTACACACACACATACACGGTGTATATAACGTGACATGTTTGTGTGTTAAGTGAATCAGTGGACTTCCTCTCCGGCTCTCTGTCCTCCATTCAACCTGCCACCGACCACAACCAACGGTGAGACTGAAGTTCTGCTGCTACAATACTACAACTCTAACGTCTTGTAGTCATGGCAGCATCTGTAACAAGTACACTACTGTTAATATTACTGCTTCTACCAGTACTACTGATGATGCTATATGCTTCCCTTAGGACAGATAATCACCCGCTTTGGTTGTATATCTTACCATTGCTACGTGGACGACACTCAGTTATATGTTTCAGTAAAACCAGGTGACCATAGTAACATAGATGCTCCACAGACTGGATGTCTCAATTTTTTACAACTTAATCCTGAGAAAACTGAACTTCTTATCATTGGCTCTGACAAAATAACAAATAACATTTTTCAGTCTATTGGCCCAGTTGCCCCTGACGTCAAAACCAATTCTAGGAATCTTGGCATAATATTTGACCCAAAATTGACTTTT
>JAVQJF010013725.1:0-19997 GCA_036023855.1 Gadopsis marmoratus | reverse complement strand
AAGGGAGGAGCAACTCGTAAAAACTCATATTGACTTTCATCAGCTGCTCTCCTGTATCCTACAGCAGGATCATACATGGCCTCTGTCTGTCTGTCTGTAGACTCTGCTGTCTGTCTGTAACTCTGCTGTCTGTCTGTCTGTAACTCTGCTGTCTGTCTGTAGACTCTGCTGTCTGTCTGTCTGTAACTCTGCTGTCTGTCTGTAACTCTGCTGTCTGTCTGTCTGTCTGTCTGTAACTCTGCTGTCTGTCTGTAACTCTGCTGTCTGTTAAGTCTGCCCTGCCTTCAAAATGACCAGAAATAATTTATATTTTAAATGTGTGTGTTTTATATATATCACACACACAGTGTGTAATTCGTTTAGTGCTGGTTGACTTCCTGCAGTGTGTCATGTTTGATGTTTAAATTAAAGCCATCGATCAGCGTTTTCCTCTTAAGGTTTCCCCTGGAGATGAGGGGTGTGTCTCTGTGTGTGTGTGTGTGTGTGTCTTTGTCTCTCTGTGTGTCTCTGTGTGTCTCTGTGTCTGTGTCTTTGACACAGAGACACACTCTGTCTCTGTGTCTCTCTCTGTCTGTGTCTCTCTGTGTCTCTGTCTGAGAGATAGATGTGGTTCCGGTCCTCAGTGGTTGATATATATCTGTACCACTATCTGTTATTTTTTCACTAAACTGCAGCCACAGCCTCTGTTCATAGACTCATGAGTAGTGGATCCAGAAATGTCAGGTTTGTCCTGAGGGTGGCGCTAGAGGAAAGCTCAGACTCATTTGAATCTAAAGGATGAGGACGTTTCTATACGTATGGATGTAGCATCAACTGTGACAGAAGTCTGTTCAGACAGTTTCACTACTTTTGTCAGTCGTGGTTTAGTGACTTGGAGCCTTTTAGCTGACAGGTTGAACAGATTTCAGAGAGATGAAGCATTTTAACATAATCTAGAAAACGACATCACAATAAGCAGAAATAATCTTTATTTCTATAACAACTGTGTCAGTCAGCTGAATCTTCAGTGACTTTCAGCTTCTGGTTTCCTCTCAGGAGGACTGAGATTCATCAGGTGACACAAACACGACTCCACATGAAGGATCTTGTTGTGGAGGGAGGTGGTTTCCTGACAGGCGCTGGAGTCCACAACCCAAATATATTCAGTTCACAATGATTTAAAAGGGCAGTAAATCTTCACATTGGAGAAGCACCAACCAATATTAAATATAAATGTTAAATAACAAGTTTCTGCTGTTTTTCTGCATCTCCAACCTGACGGACTCGCAGCTCCCCGTCTTCATCCATCATCAGAAACATTTATCTTCACTCTGCGTCGTTTCCTGTTTTGTTGTCATCCTCGATGATTCACGTGTTTCTGTAAAACCAATCGGAGCCGCCGGCAGTCCGTCAGCAGCTTCCTGCGTGCGGTCGTCCTTTTTTTAGCTCCCCTGATGAAAGATGTCTGAATCTGTGACTGTAGAAACGTCCGGGTCACGGAGACCTGAACACGGGTCAGGACGACCGGGACTGAGACCGAGGGAGTTATTTTTGAAAGGGTGACCACTTTCTGTCTTCTCTTTCTTCGTCTGTGTCTCTTGTTCCACTGTTTCAGTGAGTCGGCTGTTAAAATAGCGTTGCTGCCTCTGATGTCACTGCACGTCGACTTCACACCTGACCTCTGGAGGTCGGAGGTCAAGGTGTGTTAGGCCTGAATGTGAATCACCAGTATTTCAAAGGCTGCGTTCACACTGCCAGCTGTTGCTCAGCTGTGTGGTTAGTTTTTGAAATGTGTGAACAGGTCACGGTCCTGACGTGTCGCCTGCAGAAAGCTGTCGTACGGAGGTAAAGGTGGAGGCCACTGACGTCCTGAGCAGATTAAAACGAAGCGTCTCGTTCTGTCCCAACAGTCCAAAGCCCAGAGATACTCGGATGTCTGTCCTCCGTCGTCCCACTGGGAGATGGAGGAGGTGGTGGCTTCGTCTGTCGTAGGTCTGACCTTGTGCTTCCACATCTTCTCTGAAGGATCCTGAGCTCTGTTCCTTCACAAAGTGGCGTCAGAAAGTCGCAGGTTCAGTCTCATCTTCCATCTTTGCCTCGGTTTGTGCCGCCTGCAGTGAATTTGCAGCCGCTCGAGTTCCATCGATATTCGTTTTATTCACATTGTGGTCGTTGATTGATTTTTGATGCTGGTCAGTAAAACCATCATCTTTCATCTTCTTTAAGTTTTCGTTAACAGACCCGCCCCTCAACTCTCCCAGCGATCCGTTTGGCACCTCGGTGTGCGGGTCTCTGGAGGTTCGATCGGTTTGGAGAGGAGATGAAATTTAAGTTGTGTTGCTCAAAGAACTGAAAAATGTGATTTTGGAAAACTCTCCTGTGCGGCTTCAAACCATCAACATGTCCGTCCTTCTCTCAGTCCTGTCTGACTTCCTGTCTGTGGCTCTCAGCTCTGAGCCCATTGGTTCGTACTGAAGATGTTTCCTGCTTCAATCAGCTGCTCGCTGTAGTTTTTATCAAACCAACAGCAGTTAACAGCATCTGCTGGGGACTATTTTCAGCGATGGATGAATCCACATGTGGGTCTGTAGTGAGTATTTGGGGCAGCAGGACGGCGTGTGAATACACTGCAGTGTGATGATGATGGTGACGAAAGAACAAGTCAGGCTGTGACTCGCAGAAACTCACTGAACAGGAAACATCAGCTGACTTATACTTTCTTTGTTTGCAGGTGAAACACAACAGTCTCATACAGGAGATGAACCATCCGACAGCAGGACGCATCGCTGTGCCCGGTCAGTGTGCACACACACAGAGACACACACAGAGAGACACACACAGAGAGACACACACACAGAGACACACACACACACACACAGAGACACACACAGAGAGAGACACACACAGAGACACACACACAGAGACACACACACAGAGACACACACATGGAGAGAGACACACACACAGAGACACACACATGGAGAGAGACACACACATGGAGAGAGACACACACATGGAGAGAGACACACACACACACAGAGAGAGACACACACACACACAGAGAGAGACACACACACACAGAGAGAGACACACACACACAGAGAGAGACACACACACACAGAGAGAGACACACACACAGAGAGAGACACACACACACACACACACAGAGACACACACAGAGAGACACACACACACACACAGAGAGACACACACACACAGTCAGCTGTCCTCCCTCTAACCCGTAACTTTCAGTTTTTGACACCAACTTGTTAAATGACATTTTCCAAGAAGTGGTGGTGTTCTGTGCATTGGGGCTCTGTTATTGATGTCCAGCTGACTGACACACACACACACGTCTGTTGGGAATCTCCTGCTCAGTTGATTTGATGGATCTCGGTGTGTTTCCACTAAGAGGAAGCTGTTTGTCCACCGCCGTGTGTTTACAGTGTAATCTGTCTTCTGACCTGTCTGTGTGTTTCTGGTCCAGCAGACAGTCGTGATGAGTGTAGGCAGGTAGTGTGTGTTGCATCACAGTGAAACAAACAGGAACAGGAACGTCTGCAGGACTTCGTCTGAATCCTATTTCTCTGCTCAGTTCAACACTTCAACACTGGACCGAACCAGATTTATCAGACAGTTTATAATAAAACGCTGAGACACGGTGAGAGTTATTCACCACAGCATCGTTGTTGTTGGCGTGACACTGCACCAGCTGAGCCTAGACCAGGAGACCGGGGGGGGGACCAGGAGACCAGGAGACCAGGGGGGGGGGCATCTGTCTGTGGTGTCACACACATCATCACATCCCATGATGCTCCACTTGTCCTGTAATCTTCTTCTCTCCCGTGATCTACACCAGACCATAATATGTGTGTGACGCCTCAACATCCTTTTCTTTGCTCTACTGTTCTCTCCATCTGTTTACAACACCAGACAAGTGTGTGTGTGTGTGTGTGTGTTGTACCTCGGAGGTTAATTGAGTGTAAAACATCCATTGGCTGGTCGCTCCGTCCGTCTGTCCGTCCTGACACTCACACAGACACACTCACACAGACACACTCACACAGACACACACTCGTTGGAGGGTAAACAGGTTGCTAATGGGATGAAAATAGAATCACTGTTCACACACAAAGACATCGTGCATAAAACCATGCAGGCCAACACACACACACACTGTGAGAGTTCAGCTCATTAGTGATTAATGATTGTTATGAGTTTCTCAAAAGCTGTCTGACTCCTTTCCTCCCTTCCTCCCTTCCTTCCTTCCTTCCTCCCTTCCTCTACGTGAACTCATGTGTCGGTCCTGGTGTTAAGATGGTTTGGTCCTTTTTAAATTAGAACAGCTGACTGACACACAGGAAGCTGCTGTAAAGACTGTTCTCAATTACATGGAACAGTGTGAGCTCAGCTTGACAGGTGACACACACACACACACACACACACACACAGGCAGCTGGTGTGTATTTTAGAACACAAAGCACATCCACCTGTTTTCTGTCACATTTTGAAATTTGCTCTATTTTCTTTTTCCAGAGGGATGAAGCGAGAGGTCTTCATCGCTGCATCCTTTCATCGTTGTCTTCTCCGTGTGTCTTTAATGCGACGTTGTTCACACACACACACGTTATGTTTGTCGCTGCAGGATCCGTAACACAGAAAACCCGCTTTTGTTTTGAGCATCAGAGAAAATGCTGCAACTTCCTGTCGAAAGTCTGTCGATGTGATTTCCAGCAGTCCTGTAAAAGTCGCAAACATATTTCTTTCTTTTAAAAACTTTTTTATTTCACAAACATCAATAAGGCAACGAAAACCAAACAATGATCAATACGTATTTCTAAAGTCTTCCTGTCTTCCTGTCTTCCTTCAGGACCAGCGGTTCGTTTCAGCAGCTTCACCCCCGATGAGCCGACGCCCCCTCCCCTGATTGGCCAGCACACCGTGCAGGTGCTGCGAGGCACCTTGTCCTACAGTGATGATGTCATTAAAATGCTGCTGGAGTCGGGGGCGGTGGCCCAGAACGCGGTGTCCTGATTGGCTGAGAGAGTCCATGAAGCTGATCACTGAATCAATGTGACCAAAACGTTTGAGAGAAATTATCAATAGAGCGAGTCGCTGTCAGCTGCTATCATTCTGTTTAAAGGACCGGCTCTTTGTGTGACCTTCTGTGTTGTTCAAAACCAGATTGAACAATAATATAAGATTATAATTTCTGGTTGTATTATTATTTAAATGTCACATGAAATTTGCTGTAAACTGGAGAATTCAAATGCAGAAATGAAAAACTCCTTTTTAAACTGTGAAATAAGTAAATCGAAGGGGACATTTATGAGCTCTCCAGGCAAATGAATGAAAACAGTATTTGTGGGAAAGACCACACACACGAGATCTGAAGAACTCGTGATCTTTGGATTTTCTTCACCGTCACTGAATGTATTGATTCTTTATTGCACTAAATAAACAACATAAGGTATTGAATTAATCATGTTCATGATTTAAGTTTTGGCCCAGCAGACACTTTTCAGTCTCACTTATAACTTTCTACTGACCTGTCTGATTATCGGACTTATTTTTTTAGTTTCCAGATCTCAGCTGTTTACGGCCACTTCTTTTATTACTGATAGAAATGATGGACAGAACTATGGAGATTACGTCCAAATTGAAATAGTACACATAATGGGATGAAATGTAAAACAAACAGCGGTATTGCCCTTTAAAGTTCTCAGTCTGAAAGAAGTAAGTTTGTTAAAACTTTTTTTGGCTGCTTGAACACATGTGACATTATGCTCTTTATAAAGTAGTTGTAGCTAACTTGGCTAGCTAAGCTGACCAATCAGACACACAGCAACCTGGTCATCCCATTGATAAGGTCAATAATTACTTGTGGGGTTCCTCAGGGTTCTACTCTTGGTCCTTCTATTTGGTTACAGATGCACAGATTTTATTTCTGTCCACATGGGGGCAGCAGAATAAACTTTAAACACTACATTTGACATGTTATCAGCTTCTAAAGTAGTTGATGCTAACGTGTTTGCAACCAGCTTCGTTCTACCTCCAGCAGCTACAGAGCAACATGATCCTTCATGTGGAGTCGTGTTTGTGCCACCTGATGAGTCGGAGTCCAGCAGCCGTCACCTCGCTGTGTCCTCTTCTTCTTCTGTGGTGCTTTAATGGCAGAGACTGAAGGATTAGCTTCACCTGCTGGTTACCTCCATCAATCGATCGGCTCGTGTTCACACAGCAGTGGAGGACGGAGACAAGCAGCAGGTCAGGTTTTATTTGAACCATTTTCCGGAAATGTGGTTAAAATTTGCACCTAATTTTTACCGAAACTTGTAAATGTGCTGCAAAACAAAACTAGGAGCTAAAAGAGGCTGAAGATCTCTGCAGAGCTGCAGAGACGGTGATAGTTTCACATTACAGTCATTTTGTGTGTAAAATACTGATTAGTGCAGCTTTAAACCACTTGTTAGGTGAAGCTGTCTGGATGTTGAGTGATTCCTGAACTCATCTGTCAGATCTGTTCTGGGAGACGAGCTGGAAGGTTTTGGCTGCAGCTCAGCTTGTTTATGGCATTAATAATCATAGCTCACAAACACACTGAAGTCCCAGCAGGTGGATCCGTCCTGCTGTACGTGGAGATGTCTTGCTGCTTTCGGGGAAACTGCTGGAAGCGTCGTTGATATCGCAGGAGGAGGAGAGGCATGCTGACAGTTTGATTCATTGTGAAGAAGTCCTTTGGTAGAAAGTGGATGAATCGAATCAAAGTGACGTTTACTGGAATCAAGGAAACGTGATGCATCTGGACGGCGGCGGAGTCGTTGGGGGAGACGCTCAGGTGCGATTCATCACAAACCAGGAACCTACTGTAGAGTAACATCACTGCTGTCGCTGCAGTGACGCTTCTGGTGAGGAGTGGGACTGAATCCAAGCAGGAACACGAGAAGGTAAGTGGCCAAGACGGTGTGGATTTAGCCCCTGAACGCAGCAAGACGTATTTCAAAATAAAAGGAAAAAGAAAGAAAGCAGAAACCTCCAGAGCACATAGAGACCGTCTGCAAAACAACGTTGACCTTTAACTGACATTGACGTCTAGCTCAGTGAGTCGTCACTGGAGCAGCGTGACGACGTGGCGTCACAAAACCTCTCGCAGGAAGAGGTGGGGGGGCAGTGCCATTCCTGAAAGCCTTCTTTGTTGCCCCCCAGTGGTTCAACGTCTCCTCTCATCTTGCTGCATGGACGTAGAAGCGTTCTCCAGCGTGCGTCAGTACTCCGTGACATCACTGCTGTCCTGTTGCACTCTAACCAGCCTAAACTCTAAACCGTAACCACGGTCGCTTAGTCGTTTAGTTTACAAAATCATAATCCGTTGAAGGTTTGTGTGTGTTGGAGGTGACGGGGTGCGACTTCCTGCTCTGTCTCATCTCTCTGGAGGTGATGATGGGAAGCGGCAGCGTTCATCACACTTCATATGCAAAGAGCAGCACACACGTGTATAATAACCACAGTGTCTCTGACAGCTGAAAGATGACAGATTTATCCTTTAACCCTTGAACGCACCGTGTCCTTCGTGCCTCGAATCTTCAGCAGATTGAGACAAACGCACACAGTGTGTACTGTGTGTTGTATTTTTTAAATGAATTAGTATATTTCAGTGTAGTTATACTTCATGTTTTACTGTAACCTCTCATACTGACACTAGCCTGCACAGTAATCACTAATCGCTTCAATATTATGTCTCACAGAGCTGCTGTGTGCACGGGGGCGTCGGCATGAGGAAACAGGAAACGGACAAACACGCTGTTGACACGAAGCTGGAGGAACTCTGCTGTAATGAAATATAAATTGCGTTGCTGCAGGTGAGAGATTTCCCCAATGGTGTCCACATACCTTTGACCATATAGTCGTCTGCTTGATGTCACTCCTTCATCTGTTCTGACAAACTGAATCCCGACTGTGTTTAGCAGGATGGTGTGAACACGTGTAGCCGCATGTAAAGAAACGTCAGCAGAGTTTGGTGGAAAGGCTGGGCGTGTCCACATACTTTTGGCCATATAGTGTGAGTTGAGAAATCTGGGCGAGGAGTGACCTCTCTCTCTCTCTCTCTCTCTCTCTGTTCTCGTCATGCTCGGCCGCCCAGTTGGCTGCCTCTGTGTTGAACTCGGTGTGTGAGAGAGAAATTCGGATGTACGTAACTCACCAGCTCTTTAAGTGTCCCTTATTCCCTGACATCTGGAGTGTGTGTGTGTGTGTGTGTGTGTGCAGGAAACTAAAGCCTAATGGTGAACACAGACACGGTTATATGAGAGAGACAGACACTAATATAACGTTTGGTAGCACTGAGGTCACGTTGGTGGAGATACAAGATCTGCAGCCGCAGTGTGTTCGCGTGAAGCTGCTCACACACATTAAACCTAAAGTTTAAAAACGGTTTTATTATCGTGGTGACGTCAGATTGTGACGTCCTGATCTTGTTCCTGCTCTCCAGAGGACAAACCCTTTAGACTTTAATGACGCAGACTTTGTAGGACAGTTATAATCCGCAGAGTCTGATTCGTAACGATGGAAACCACCTGACGTCCCGTCTCTCAAAGACTCGACCTCAAACTGTCCAGAAACATCCCAGGACGTCTGATCGCAGTACCAGAGGATGGACACTAGGATCCAACCTGTCCCCTGCTCACAAGGCTGACGACCTCCAATATGGCTGCCAGAGGAGGGACGGAGTTACACCACCTGACGGTCTGCCAGACCTGATGCCAGAGGATGTGACGTTCAGGGACAGACGCGTTAAACTGAACCACCCTGTCTGATTACTCTGAATCAGAACTCATTACACTGAGTGACACTGACGAGAAGCAGACACACTCACTAACACACACTCACTAACACACACACACTCACACACCTGGGACTAGGGACTCCCTCATATAACATCCAGTTTCTTTGGAAACCACTTTCTGATGTGGGCCGGATGAGACAGACAGACAGACAGAGAGAGAGACAGGTGTTGTGCAGCTGCAGCAGCTGGTTTTGACATTAAAGCATCTGCGACCCACGATGCACTGCTCTGCACGCCGGTAGCCAATAAAAAGACACACACCTGTCTGGACAGGATGTGTGCTCTCGGTCGCCATGGCAGCGCCGCTGCACTCGTCTTTTTTCCTCTTCCTCTTGTTCCGTCGTTCTTTCTGTCGGAGGAAACGAGACGGCGATGGATCGAACAGAGCTGCAGACATCAGCCACGTCGCCGAGCGTCATTCGATACACGTCATTCAAAAAGCATCAAACCGAAGACGACAAAGAAAAACAGAAGTCAGACACACAAACATGACAACCTGCAGACACACGAGGACAAAGCAGATAATCAGGTCCTGAAAAAGACTCTGAGGCCGTGCTCTGAGCTACATGCTAACAGCACGCTAACATGCGGACGGTTAGCAGGTTCACCATCTTAGCTTAGCGTGTTAGCATGCTAACATTAGCTAGTTAGCAGTAAACACAGAGTGCAGCTGAGGCTGATGGGAGTGTCTGTAGTTCTGCAGGTATTTGTGACACATTAACATGTTGACCTGATGGCGGCGCTAGAGGAACCATCAGACGGTGACGGATCGTAGAGCCGAGCTGCTAATGTGGTCATGAACGGGTCAAAGGTCACCGTACACTCGGAGACAGTCGACGTATTTCTGTAAAATGAATTCGCTGCAGAGAAAACTGCCCGTCAGCCAACATGCAGAATCAGTGCGGCTTCGTTCACGAACTGACAACTCACTCATCAGTCTGCCAGTTCACACCGGACCCACCGGACCCACCGGTCCCACCGGACCCGAGGCCCAGGTGACGCCGTGTGCTGAACCCGTCAGGCGTGAGAGCGCGAGGGAAGACGATAAAACAGACAGAGGAAGAGGAATCCTGCATAACAAAGCGGCGTTATGAGTAATCCACCTGTTTCCTCACAGCAACACAGCAGCTTTGTGTGTCGGGCTGTGGAACAGCTCAGCACCGTGACGGCTCCGCCCTCCGACAGTGATTGATGGCGTGCAGTCAAATCCCATCAGTGATCGTATGAAGGCTGCTGCAGGTAACTGAGCTGAAAACACTTTTACAGCCTCAGTGCTTCGGATTTTAGAGACGAGGACGTGATGAACTTCAGTCACTCGGGTCAATGACAGGAAAAGCAGAATCGCAGATTAAAGAAATTCGCTTTGCGAACAGGTTTTGAAATAAAAATGTCTTGCAGCTGTTCATCATAAACCTCTTTATATTACTGTCAGCTTTACAGGAGGAAAGGTTCATGAGATTAAAGGTTTAACCCTTGAAGCTGAAACGTTAGCTGGAGCTCGCTAGCAACAACTGAGCCGAGGTCACTTCCTGTCGCGTCTCCAGTCTAAACCACAAACTGCTGATAAAGATGGACGACGTGACGTGACAGCTCCTCAAAGTGAATCGCCCCCTGGTGGCTTGTTGCAGTATAGCTGATAAGCCCCGCCCTCCTCTCAATTCAATTAAGTTTTATTAATATAGCGCTACATAATAACAGAGGCGCTATAAGCACACGTCAAATAAAACGTTCCCAAAGATGGTTTCTGCCATTTTAGGTTCTTCTCACACTGCTGTTTGTTCAGGTGTTCGTCTTCTGATCGGGGATTGGTTGATGACGTCACCAGCGCAAGATGGCTGCTCCCGTATCCGAGAGATCTTTTTGCTTCATTTTTGTACAGTGGGAGGAAGAGGAGACGCGGCGGCCATCTTTATATTCACAGCCTGTAGCGCAGAAATGACTGATAATAATGTATTCATATCATAAAGTGTTGATGTCACGTGACTCACAGTTTGCTTCTGTCCTCTGTGTCTGTTTGAGATGATGCACAGAACAAAGCATGTGCAGCTGTTTGGTGTTCGGGATGAAGGTGACTCACTGTTCCTGTTTACAGCTGTAATGACGGACATTCAGACTCCGCCCTGCAGTCAGGTCTTTCCTCCTCCCTCCACTCCTTCATCTGTCCCATGTTCAATTTACCCCTTTATCTCTTTCACATCATTGATCAGGTTGTTAATTCTTCTCAACATCTCTCTCCTTTTTAGAAACATAGTTTAACCTGCAGCAGTTAATTTTCCTGGCACTAGGGGGCAGCAGAACAAGCTGTAAACACTGGAGGCTTAGGAAGTAGTTGGCGTGTGATCAACATGTGATCATCAGCTGCCTTGTCCCGCACTAGTTCAATGTCATCCACCAATCACAGCCTCTCTGTTATTTCTCTCTGTCGGTCTTTTTCTGTTCTTGAACTCTCCAACGGCCGCGATTCAGTCCAGTTATAACCCTCCTCCCACCCGAGGTCTGAACTCTGACGCCGAACGTTCGGGATCAGAAGCGCAGATCTTCCGCATAACAATACAGAGGTCGTGACCTTTTGTGAGGCCCGCTGAGGACGGTCACGTGTCTGCTGGGACACAACATGGGACACATGTCCTCCTGTCACAGGCAGATCACTGACCAGGAATCAGATTCTGATGCTGTTTCCATTGTGACCTTTTTATAACATCTGAAACATGCAGAGAGCAGCGGGATGTTCAGACTTCTCCACATCTAGAGGATGATCTGAAAGTCAGTCAGCCATGTTCCCCTCAGGATGAACTGTGACAGCTCTGGTGATCCTCTGATGTTTCCATCTAGCGCCACCATCAGGGCAACAAGTTAATGTGTCCAATACTTTGATTTCTGACCAAATACCTGCAGAACTAACGATGTTCCCATCAGCCTCGGCTGCACAGGTCAGCATGCTAACACGGTAAACTACGATGGTGAACGTTATAGCTGCAAAACATCAGCGTGTTAGCATGCTGACGTTAGCATTTAGCTCAAAGCACCACTGCGTCTAAGAACAGCCTGAGGGAGCTGCTAGCATGGCTGCAGACTGTCGGTTGTGTTGTTTGTACCTGGATCATTTTTGAGACTGGAGCTTTTTCTGAAGATGCCAGAAAATGAACGTAGGGAAACGTGCAGCATGTTAACGTTCCACAGTAGTAATGTTCTACATCGAGCTCGAGTCCCACTGGTGAAACATTTTCAATCGCATGCTGCACAAAGTAGCGTCCAATAATAATGTGTGCAGTCGCACTCGTGAAAGCACCGATCCAACAACACGCTAACTGAAGCTGAGGCACACTGACCTCCAGGAGATGAGCAGCACACATGAAACAAAGTGGAGAACAACTGAATGAATGAATGATGGGGTGAAGAGAGGTTCACTCTGGGAAAACTGGGCCTCACACCATTCAGAGGAAACAACAGAGAGGCGGCAGGCGGCCACGGAGACGGGACATGAACCGGGCGAGGACGCCTGACTCAGGCCGGCGGTTTCTGAGTCCAAACTCTAAAAGTTAAAAATGAAGCATCGCTCACATCAGCTGACCTCTGTGATAAACACAGGAAGAGACAAACACGTGACGATCTGCGAGACCATCCCGAGGCCTCGGTTCCCTCTCATGTGGCTGCGTTTACACCGAAGGTCTAAAAGCAGCCCAGGAACCCTGCGTGGACCCGTTCACTTCAAAACTACACGATACAGACTCCAACGGAACCGGGACACGAAGATGATATTCATCCTGAGGCCAGTTTAAACTTCTGCTGCTCTGTGAAATAATTACAACTCTGCTTACTGATTCTTTTGAAAAGTATAAGAGAAAAACAACAGTAATCCTCTGGTTTGGACGCAGGCCAATAAAAACTGAGCGATTCTGTCAGCAAAAGCACATTTCAGTATATTCACACAATCTGCAGCAAAAGCTAGTTTTCCCCACAGTCTTTAAACCAACGCCTGGGATCTATGACATTAATGTTCGAGCAGAAAAACAGAAATGGTCGCAGTTCTTGATCCGAACGCATTTTCCAGACTTGAACAGAAACTTGGGAAGGTCAGAACCGAGCTGAGCTTCAGCGTTTGGACTGAATGAACACACAGATATCTGACAGGACGTCAGCTGACTGAAACTGGCCAACAAATGCAGTGCGTGAGGTTGTGTTTGGCTCCGAGTCCGTCAGTGTGAATGTGAACAAACCAAATAGAAAAATCAAAGTCACTGTTTCCTCTCTGACTCAGACTAAATCAATCAAAAACCATCTGGCCTTGTTTTCATCCTCAGATGCCAAAGACTCGCCGAGACGATGGAAACAAGATGGTGGAAAGCAGGCGGCGGCGGTCAGCACCGGCCAGCGTCTCTGCAACCATCAGAAGGACCGAATCAGTGGCTCTAACTGAGATCTATTGTGTGAGAATAATCCAGAACACATTGTTGAGTTGAAGCTGGGCCTAATCGAACGCAGAGCGAGATCCTTTATCTGATAGCATTAGCGTGTTAGCCTGGAAAGATTTGTAAAGTCTCTGTGATTCAGTCCTGATGGACCTGATCAGGGAAGGGGTTTCCCTCCAAACAAGAACCTCTCAGTCACCTTGAAACATGTTTTAAAGTGTGAAGTCTGGTCCAACAGCAGCTTTCAGTTCTGGCAGGTAAGGAAGTAACAACATGTCTGCTGCTTTGTTCGAATTTATTTACTTTATTTGATGAATCGAACTGAACAGGAAAATGGCAAAATCTCAAAAGCTTAATTTCAGGGCAGGAACGTCTGCTTAATGTGGACAAAAGTCAGTGGACAGAGCCAGCAACATACTGAATACGTGGCTTCTCTTTTTGACAGCTGCTGTGATGCTACCTGGAAGCGACCTGGATGCTACCTGGGTCTCTACGAGTCCCTGGTCCTCGAAGTCCACCTTGACCCTTTGATCTCTGCAGTGGAAATTGGTATTTTTAGTCATTGTGATGTCATTTCCTGGATTATCTTCGAGTGCTTCACATCCCTAAAATCTGTACAACCTGAGCTAAAAGGTTATCTAAGTCAAACAAACATGATATTTGATAAAAGTCTTGATATTTTCATGTTTGTATATCAAGCTTTACTAAATAAAAGCACAAAACAATTCTGAGTGTAGAAACATGGACAAAATATTCCTTAATGCTCCAGAGTGTTTTGTTGTTGAGGGTTGCAGTAGAGTAAAGGGCGAGTGGTCGCCACAATCATTGGGATTCATCCTCTGGGGAACTTGAATGTGCACAGTGCCTTTCATAGTTCATCCGTTAGGTTTAGATCTAATTGTTTTTTCAATTTGCGTCATGTGAACTCGGAGCGCAGTGAGACGTCGACGCTGAGACCGAACACAATAGGCAGCTTGAATAGAAAACAAAGGAGACTATATAACATTTAACATTTAGCAGCTGTGAGTCTCATCGGAGAGAGTGCTGCGTTCTATCAGCCTGACCAGCCTGTCAGACCACACTGACAGTTGGACAGAGAGAGTCCAACCCTGTCAGGAGAGACGGATTCATTCAGACAGCGGGTCCATTGTGTGTTTAAACTACTAATATCATACGTCCGCATTGTTGTAGCCAATCAGAAATCAAAGATTCGCAGCGATGTCGAAAAACTAAACTTTACGGTTTCAAACTTCTGATTTCATCAGTTTCCGCTTCAGAAACTTTGAAATGTGAAAAACATTTCAGTTCAAATCAAACGCAGCTGTTTCTGTATTTCTTGTGCCGCTTCATGAGATATATATATATTATATATAATTAAACACTCAGCCCAAACGCAGACAGAAGCAGGAGGGTTTAGACAGAAATACAGAAACGTATTATCTAAAGTGGTTCAGGGTGTTGCTGTTAATTTTGGTAGATTTTCTTGCAGTGGACGTGTGACGGTAGCATGATTTGATAGCAGCAAACTGTAGACGCGATGTGTTAATCAGTCATCATGTCTGTGGACCCTGAAGGCAGCAGGATGCCTTCAGGTGTCGGCAGGGATTTGACGAACTGAAGGGGATGTTTTCACCAGCGGAACCAGACATCTTCATATCTGGATCAAAGCAGACGGACTCACAGACGGTCCTGCTTTAACCGCTTCGACTGGAGAGCGATGCTTTACCACAGACACCCGAACGCCACACAGACTCGTCTTCACCTGCGTCCTCTGCTGCGTCTCCACACACATCGTGTACAGACAGACGTGTTTCGGGTGTGATGTCTGCAGCTGGAGGGGACACTAACCAACACACACACACAGCTGTGAGGTCAAAGGTCAGGTGTTACTCGGCTGCAAACTGTCCTGGTCCATGTCCACTCCTGTAATAGACGGGTCCATTTGTGTGTGTGTGCTCTAATGTAATCGGATGTTTAAGAGCTCAATGCTGTTTGTTACGGTGGTGGAAAGTAACTAAGTACTGAACTAAAGTACAATTTTGAGGCACTTTTTTTGTCCAGTTTTTGTCACTTTACAGATGGAGATTTGACACAAAATAAAATATGATGAGGTACAACATGAAGATGTTGCAGTTCAGACTCGCTCCACCAGCTGTTAATAATCCCATAATATAACTCTCACAGAGGCCTCTTCTCTAGATAATGAGCGTCCAGATTTTAATATTGTAGTATTTATACAAAGTCCTGAAAGTTTGGAAAATGCTTCATAATAACTGTTATGAATGTGCTTGAATTCAAATACACTCCTTGAAAAATGTCAGATTTTTCAACAGGAGCTTCGTCGTCGACATCTGAGGTGAAACGATCGACATGTGTGTGTCTCGTCTCCTGGAAAGGTTTGGATTAGGAGCCTTGAAAGTGCTTGACTTTAACTGTTTAACAGCCGAGTGGTTCACTGTTACTGATCATTACAGCTGTCTCCGAAATGTTGTCGGCTGCTCCGCTCAGCTCTGAGTTTGTCTGTCAGGATGAGGACAAACTCAGAGACAACAGCCTGATACTGACGACACTGTTCTTTTACTAGAACCTGTGGTGGAGGACGTTCACCCATCACTAGCTTTACTTGTTCCACCAACAGGAACAAACCTGGTCCTGGATTCTAATCACACAAGTGGAAAGAATTAAAGTGCCTTTTGGTTTTTATATATATGCCCATGTGAATGTGTACAGATGTGTATGTAGATGTGTATATTGTACATTCTGTATATATATAAATATATATATGTATATTTATATGTATATACTATTTATATATTGTTTATATATTTTTATTTTTATCTCGTGGTATTGCGTTAAACGGAATTTCGATCTCCCTGTCTGTACCTCACATACAAAGTTGACTTTGACTTTGACTTTGAAACGTTTAGTGACAGTTAATATTCTGTACGAAGACGCCGCAACCAAAGAAAAGACAGTAAAGACGCAAATACAATATATTGTACTGGGGGGGGCAGATCTCTCTGGAGAAATAAAGTTTAAAGCAGATCTGGATTCTATTTTACTGTCTGCTGCTTTTATTTCCCCTCTAGGCTAACAGTTTCCCCCCTCTTCCAGTGTTTGTGCTAAGCTAGGCTAAAGTCGTCTGGTGACTGGTGGTCCTTTAAGGTCAGCAACCAGACTTCACCGTCTCCCTCCAGAAGCATTGTGGGTCATAAAACTGCACGGTTCCCATGAGCCTTTGCACCAGGAAGCAGCGTCTGGATGAGCTTCAGCTGTGTGTGAGGTGAAGTGTATGTCAATGTTTGGATGAGTGTGTGTGTTGTCTGAAGTGCTGCCACAGGCGGACGGGCGTGTTCTGTTTACAATGCACCATGGGAAATTAGGGGCGTGATGCTATCTAGAATCAGTGTGCGTGTCTCCAGCCAGCTGTGTGTGGACGGATGATGATGTTTGTTTCTGTCTTTGTTCTCCTGCTGGGTTCTGCTGTCTCAGTGCTGTTCTTCTTCACCACACGGTGGCGCTGCGATGAAGCTGCGTGTTGGAATGGGAGCTGGAACACTGCGATACACTGCAACTTAAACTTGAATTAAGCTGGAGCTGATTCAGGACTCAGCTGGATAACTGGATGTGATTTGTTCTTAATCTGGTTTGAATCTATAAAGACAGAATCATCTGTTCTTTATTATTTCAGTCATGTAGGAACCTTCCTTGCACTGATTCCTCGACTTTCCTTTGTTTCTTGTTTGCGTTGATTCTGCAGGTGAAGTGAAAGTGCAAAGAAAGAGGCAACAAGCACCTAGCGAGGTCTGAGGTTCGGGCAGACGGGTCAGCTGACCTCCAGACCGTCGCTGGGCTTTGGTCAGTCGATATGAGTGAGTCACTGACTTTGTTTACGCTCTGTTAGTGCACATCATGAAACACAGATGGGACTTGTGAATCACATGAGGTCAGCGGCACAATCACATTGTTTCCTTCTCTGGAATCCAGGAGGGAATCCCCAAAACGCCCAAATGAAAAATGGCTGCCAAACAAAGTGAAAACCAGTTACAGTTTGTTTGAATCAAAGACAACAGTATAAATTAATCTCACACACACACACACACACACACACACACACACACGCACACAGGCTCAGTGACGTTTTATTGGCTGAGGTGAGGACAGGTGTGCTCTGGGTAATAAATCAGCCGAGGCCTCTAATTGGCCAGTTGTAGACCTGAGGGGCTCCCTAATTGGTCAGTTATAAATTCAAACTGTCAGCAGCTCCCACCTGCACATCAGCACACACACACACACACACACACACACACACACACACAGACAGACAGACAGACAGACAGACAGACAGACAGACACACAGACACACACAGACACACACAGACACACACAGACACAGACAGACACAGACAGACAGACACACACACAGACACACAGACAGACACACAGACAGACAGACAGACAGACAGACACACAGACAGACAGACAGACACACACACAGACACACACAGACAGACAGACAGACACACACAGTATATGAATCGTCGCAGCTGCAGAAACATTATTTTAAACCCACGTATTCAAAACGTTTTCCTCACACACTCATTCAGGTGTGTGTGTGTTAACGAGCGGTGAAAAGTAGGCGGAGACACGTCCTCGTCGTCACAGCGGCGACGGCTGTCAGCAGTCAGTCAGCACGGCGGCCATGTTGGAGGTCGTCTGTGTCCTGAGACTTTAGTTGTAAACATTTCATCAGACGCAGGAAGAATCTTCAGCAGTGACTTTATCTTTAACTCAAAGTGTTGAAGAACAAAAGGAAAACCGAGGGGTTGCAGGTTTGAGTCCATGCATCAGAGTGGAGACAGTGAACGCAGCACTGAGCCTCTGAGCAAGGCAGCTTCGGGCGACGGACAGGTTCGGCATTTGTATCTGTATGTTGCTGTATATTGAAGTTGCTGCAGTAAATCAAAGTAAAGCACTTGTCACTCGTTCAGCCGCACAGCGAGCAGTTCGTGGGACGTTCCTGACTAACACGGGATGCAACCGGAGAACCACTTCCTGTTTGTCTGTGCGTCTGCATTTTTATACTTTGTCTGCAGAGAGCGACGTAAAAAACACGGTTTCTCTCCTTTCCAAACTCTCTCCCTCTCCGCTTCCTGTTGTCTGTTCTCTGATGAATATTTGTGACGCCACTTCCTATAGACGGCGCCTCCGGCAGCGTGGACCGGACGAGGCCTTCTGTCTGTGGCGGCTGTCCTCGATGTGTTTCCCAGACCTGCATCACACTCGGTGACTCAGCTCTCCCAGTGGACCCGTACTCTTTCATTACTGGGTTACAGTCTGTTTCCTCTGTCATTCATAACGCTGTACGGTTTCTATTCCTCCACTCTTTCTCTTTTAAAGGAACAGTCCAACGTGTAGCGCGTCGTCTTGCCCGTTTCATTACATTGACACACATGTAACGTTGCCACGGTGCTGGATGCAGACCTGGTCCTGCAGGCCTCTGTGATGGTGGTCGCTGCGGAGAAGAAGCCAGTCGGAGGTTTGCAGCCACGTCGTTGCTGAAGTTTAACCAGAATGTAAAAGTGGAATAACTGAAGCAGCAGTTTGTAAAATCAGCATTACAGGCTCACGCATATCAGGGAGCTCTGTGATTGGATGCTATTTTTGCAGAAATGCACCCTGGGAGTCATAGTTGGTGTCTCTCCTTTGTTTTTTTCTGACTTCTTATCGAAGAAGCAGATCTTCTCTAACACAGCAGGTCACGTAGACAATTGATACAGTTTGAAGCTAATGCTGATATATTAATGAATGCTGATATATTAATGAATGAATGCTGATCTACTGCTTCTGAATGCTCACAGGGGGGTGACGATGTCCACATGTCCTCTTTATAAAGTGAAGGATTAAAGCAAAGCTCTGTTTGTCCTCTCCAGGCACCTGTCCTGTAAATACAACTGGAGTAGTTTACATATCTGTTCCTCTCACTGCTGCTCTCCTCTTCATCACTGCTGCTCTCCTCTTCATCCTCTCCTCTCTCCTTTCTCTTTGCAGCGTTGGTTTCTTGGGTTCCATCTTTCCGTCTATATCTCTTCTTCCTTCGTTCCTTTTTGTCCTTTTCTTGTTCTGAGCTTGAGTTGGAAACTCATGCAGATCACAATTAATTAGGGGCGGTTGTGGCTGAGAGGATAGTGCGGTCGTCCATTAACCCCAGGGTTGGTGGTTTGATCCCAGCTCCTGCTGCCCACATGTCGAAGTGTCCCTGAGCAAGACACTGAACCCCAAGTTGCCCCCGGTGGAGGCCAGCATGGCATCTGTGTCCCCATTGGTGTGTGAATGGGTGAATTAGACTACTGTTCAAAACTTAGATTACTGGTACAGCGCTTTGGGAACCGTTTGTTGAAAAGCGCTATATAAGAAAGAGTCCATTTACCATCAGGTAACTTCTGTCCACAACATGTCATGCCTGGGTTCAGGTGGCACACAGCCGGTAAGCATCTTGTCTTTTATTGCAAGGAAAAACAAAAGGCGAACTTACAAAGCAGGTAAGCCGGACTCTGGAGTACAGATGAAAGCACACACGGATAGCACACGTAAGACCCACGCTGACATTGACTATGACGCCACAAGAACACAGAGACTTGAACTCATTTAAATGCACAGGACTAACGAGGGAAACAGACACAGGTGAACACTGGGAACAGGTGAAAAGGATCAACAACAGAGGGAGACTAACGAGACAGGAAGCAGAACTAAATGAGGGAACCACA
>JAVQJF010013721.1:0-17133 GCA_036023855.1 Gadopsis marmoratus | reverse complement strand
TCCACCATGAGCAAGCACTATGCGACAGTGGCAAGGAAAAACTGCCTTTTAACAGGCAGAAACCTCAGGCAGAACCAGGCTCTTGGTGGGCGGTCATCTGCCTTGACCGGTTGGGTTAGAGGAAACACCTGAGTCCTTTTATTTTATGGTATACCATGGTATTTTATATTTTTATGGTATAAGCATGTAAGTTATTCTTAGGTTTATGGAGGTCAAGATAATAGCTGTATTAGGGGGCTACCTGGTTGATCCTGCCAGTAGCATATGCTTGTCTCAAAGATTAAGCCATGCAAGTCTAAGTACACACGGCCGGTACAGTGAAACTGCGAATGGCTCATTAAATCAGTCACCGCTGTGGTTTCACTGTCGATTAAGACTGGATACCCATACTCTCTTTTAATCCTGTTCATTCTCTTTATCGTTCCCCATATTTGAGTGATTTCTGTTTCTCTTCCTACAGAGTTGTAAAATGTCCTCCAAAAGACCGTCTTTGCACTTTTAATTGTTTCCCTCACATTAGCTTGCAGCCTTTTATATTCAATGAGATTCTGGAAGTTATGTTTTCTTTTTTAGCTTTGAAATGCCTACCTCCTTTCCTTTGCATTGCTCACTGCTAGAATGACGTCGCTAACAGAAAAAAAGATATATGCATCAACATTTATTTTGATTAACACCAACATTTTGCATTTCTTGATCACTAATCTGCTTAAACCTTTCCCAGTCAGCAGCACTGCTGAGCACCCATCCCTCTGATCCTCCAGCATCATATTCCTCACTTTATTGTTGTTTCTCTTATAGTTGATAGCGCAAAATTCCTGCCACAGTGTCCGACACCAAACCAAGACCTGTGGCCGACTCCTGAACCTGTGACTCCCACTGCTGAACGCGCGCGTGGCCCTGAGGTCACGGAGGAGGAGGAGTCAGACGCGCCGCGGCAGCGCGCGCCCCTCACACGGCTGGTCGCGCGCAGATGGACGCGTGTCGCGTGCCTTTCTACGCGGATTTAACCGACGGCGAAGGTCTTTGCAGCTCAGCGCCAAAGCGTCTGTCCGCACGACGGGTCTCCTTTGACGGCTCGGCTGTTGCAGAGCGAGGCGCTGAATGCGCGTCGGCCGCCCGCGCGTCCCGCAGGAGCTGCTGACAGCTGCTGACAGCTGTTTGCAGCGAGGTCAACATGTCCAGTGGGAAGGAGGCGTCCGCTGCGCAGCGGTGAGTACAGCGCGACACGCCGAAGGTTTGACTTGTTTCCCTGAAGGTTCAGCATCTTGGCCGGGTGCAAACAACCTGCACGGGAAACCCAAATAATAATGAGAACAGACCGCTTCGGTCCTCGTTTCCTGGTCAAACCAGCAGCAGCAGCAGCAGCAGCAGGGTCTTGGTAAACAACACAGCTGATAGGCTACTGATAACACACTTAATGCTGGATCATATGTAGGACACACGGCTGCTGCACCATATCAGCACTAAAGGCCCTGACATACATGCTGTGAACCTCTTACCTGAACAGCCCGTGGATCCTGCGTTTACTGTTTATCAGTGTGCACTGTGCTGCTGCTGTTGCATCTCCCCCCCCCACACACACACACACACAAACACAGCTCAGTCACAGTTTAGTGCTGCGTGTGTGTGTTTTTAGGTGTATTTTTGAATCCGTGTTTGTGCTGCAGCTCCTCACAGATGACCCTGCAGGAGTGCCTGGATGAGTGCATGGAGGCCTTGGATCTCTTCCTTAACAACCACTTCAACGAGAGCCTGGAGAGGCTGCGGCCACGGTAAGGGAGCAATCCTGAGTCACGGCGCTTCCACCCGGCTGCTGCTGTCTGACTTCCAGGCTGTGGTGAACTCTGTGCTCTGTTTTAGCACTTTCATGGTGGTGTGTTTTTAGTTTTTTTTTTTAGCATGATGTCAGCAGTATTTGGCATCGGGTGATGTTGAGAAACGTCTGTGGTGTGTGTGAGAACTGTGAAGTGGTGTGCTTCCTGTCAGCCCAACACACGCGGGGTGGCCCTGGTAGGCTTCAGTTCTCCAGGATATGAGGTGTTTGCTGAAGCTGACGCCCAAGGTCCAACTGATTCAACAGCCAGCAGAATGGCAGCCCTGCAAAATAAACACTGTGCACGAGACCGACTGCGACGGTAGAAGAGACAGAAAGAATAAAGACGGCCAGATATTTACTCTTATCTGTTTTCGATAACAGGATAATGCGTAGCTGTCCTCCTGATGTTGCCTCCGTTTGCTTACTGTATGATGTGTGTGTGTGTGTGACCTTGATCCTGCGACTCCGTGTTTCCTATGTAGGGTGGACGAGAGTATGTACCACGCTCTTATCTACGCCACCGTGCTGGAAATGCAGGCCATGATGACTTTCCAGCATGATGACATCAGCAATGCAGGAAATACCATGAAGAGCGCCCAGGAGGTCTGCCAGAGGTCAGGGTGTTTCGTGAATGTTGAGTCTTAAACCGATGATCACTTCACTGCAATTAAACGCTCAGCCTTCACATCGTTATTTATTATCTAAGGTGCTGCTCTTCTTGCACAGTCCGTGAGCCACGAATCTACATGAGTGCATTTACATGGCCTGTTTCTGCCCATACTTCCAATTTGACTGCATTTGCATGAGAGAAGCCGCTACAGCGACTGCTGAGATAGAGGGGAAAATGGACACATGTAATTGGTGGACGAAAAGGGATGGTTGGCACGACTAGTAAAACAATATCTTCTGTTGATGGTGAAATATTGTTTGGCTGTTTCAGGTTTCGACGGAAATCCCCAGGTCTGGTTAACAAGTCAGTCGGGGAATCGCTCACCGAAGGTAAAAGGCTGCGATGTCTCGCTCCTTTTTCAAAATCCATCTAAAGATTTTTTTTTTTTATTTGACTGAGAAAAAAATTATAATTGGCAGTGTCTATTATGTCATACAGTATAACCAGTACATTTGCAACAGAGTTTGATAGCAAGTGTGTTTTCACCTAAAATGGTCTTGTAATTAGCATGCTAACACTTGCCATTTCGTGGCAATCCAGCGGTTGAGATATTTCTGCCAAAATGGTGGACCAACCGCATCCCTAGAGCCATGCAGCTGGCGTGGCTAATATATACTTGGACACGGTCAGCATATTAGTGATGGTGGAAAGATAGGATTAGGGCGCACAGACAGACGAGGCTTCTTTCCATATTATCTGGTGTGTGTGACTGACAACGCAGCGGCGTATTAATTCCCACGCTTAAACACATGATGCCAAAAGACAAAAAAAACTACCATTTCTGCTTTACTGCTTGTTGACTATGATCATTTCATATTATTTATTACTTAATGTGTGTCCGTGTGTGTACGGATGTGTTTTTGCAGTGCAGCTTCATGCTGAAGTGTGTTACGCAGAGTGCCAACTCCAAAGAGCTGCTCTCACCTTCCTCCAGGTGCAGTAGGCTAATCCGCTTTTAGGAACGACTGTATATCTCGACACGTCTGCATCTCCTACGGAACCAAAGCTCCCACATTATCTCAAGTTTTCAAGACAATTTTACAAAGTGTTCAGGGATATTTTATTTCGGTGAAAGAAATAAAATCTTTCAATTTCATTTGCAGGATGAGAACATGGTGAGTTTTATCAAAGGAGGCATCAAAGTACGAAACAGTTACCTAATTTACAAGTAAGTAATGACAGAAAAACAGGGCATATATTCAGTGAATGTCAGTGGTGTGTAAATGTTAATGAGCAGTAAGTGTCTGTACTAGTGATGTGATAACTGGTTCATTTCAGTGACGTAGTTCTTTAACTCCCGTTCATCAAAATTAACTACTATATTTTTAAAGGGGCACTCCATTGATTTTTACAAATATAGCTGAGTTTACGCAACATGACGAGTACTATAAGCCTGTGAAAACATAAAATCTTTTGTAGTTTTGGAGGAAGCTTTCTAAAAAAGAAGTTGCTCTGACATCATCAGGGTTATCTCAGTTTGGATTGTGGGAAATGTAGGATCAAGTGTTCATGGAGCTTGATCTTTACAGGATATCTCGGCCTCGGATGCGCATATTTTGATAATTCTTTTAATCTCTGTCTCACAAGTTTCCCGACTTTGTGGAAGTATAACATTAAATCACTTGAGTATCCCTTGAAGTTATATTTGTTTTGCATAGTCGTACGTCATTAGGCCATATAATATCATGTAGGTTATATAGGTTATTGTCCTTGGCTGAATTGACATGGTTGCCTTTTTATCATCCAGAGAACTGCACTCCTTCATAAAATCCCACAACTGTCACAAAGGACCCAGCCACGTTCACTTAGAGGGAGGAATATCATTTGGAATAGGGGCGTTTAATCTGGTACGTCGAAACGGAATCTTTAAAACACCATTGGTAAACTGTATATTGTGTGTCATCGTGTGTTTGCGCCGTACAGTTTTATCAGCTCCTCTTTGTTTACAGACACTCTCTCTATTTCCTCCACGGATACTCAAAGTGTTGGAGTTTGCAGGCTTCTCCGGAGACAAGGTGCGACATATATGAATGTTCCTCCATGATGCATTCACTCAATAACTGACACGCTCATGGATGTTTTCTACACGTGTGGTCCTGTTGCAGGAATACGGTCTGTCCCTGCTGCGCGATGGTGCGACAGGGATGAATCTGCGCTCCATGCTGTGCGCTCTGCTATTGCTCTGCTACTACACCTTTCTCACATTCATACTGGGTAGATTCTGACTGTGTCGAAGCCGATCGCTGAATTCAACACGTTATTCACTCCTAGAAAGATTCCTGTGTGACTAATCATGTCGTGTATCTGTTCTATCCTCGCAGGGACGGGTGAGGGGGAAGTGGCTGAAGCGGACAGCCTGCTGAAACCGTTCCGGCTCCGCTACCCACAGGTGAGTGGCAATAAGGATCATCGGTTTACAGCGAAAATCACTTTCTGGGCAAAACCGGGGACTTTCTCTCTGGTAATGAAGGTGTTGACCCTTATGTGTGCTTTTCGGCTCCAGATGTGGCCCCGTAGACAGTATGAGGTAGTTTTGGTTTTGAGTTTTGTGTTTTTAACAAGTGCTTGCAAGCAGCTTGCAAAATTCTTGCACCCAGCATTGAACAGAACTTTGACACTCTATTTGCCCTTTTGACCAATGGCAAGCCGCCTTGACACTGCTGACATCCAAAAATGGAGGAAGCTATCGTGGCTTATTAACTGTATGTCAACAGCCAGGTTTATGTAACCTCTGTCGGGGTGTAAACTACTCCAAAACTTGAACGTATTTGCAATGATTTTTCACAAAACATTAGATTACTTGCCATGGCTTCCAACAAAAAAGCTGAGTTGCATTATGGGAAATGTAGTATCCAGTGTTTTTTGGAGCTTCCCCTAGGCCCTAAAAGTTAGTATTTTGCGGCCGTTGCTGCATCTATTTTGACCTTTTCTTTTTTTTTTTTTTATGCATCTCTCTCCAGTACCCCAACTTTATGGAAGCACAGTAATGTGTCACTGAAGTTTAGTTTATGCTAGACATTGATTACATTGTAGTTTCCAAAGTAATTGCTGAGATTTTGCAAAAAATAAGTCAAACAGAGCAACTTCCTGGTACAACTTTGACCTTCCGTACTTTTTCCGCAGTTTTCTTGTACAATGAGGGATTATTAAAGTGGTTTAGATCATCTGAGCAAACAGATGGCATTTTAACAATCGGTCTGATCATTTTATGGCTCGTGTTTTTGCCCCGTTGGACTCTGTTTTAGCGATGGTACCAGTGGTGAAAGTGGGTACCAGTTTCAGTTATCATGCTCGATAGAAATGATGGCCAAAACTACAAAAGTAAGATCCATGTAAGTCTACAAAAAAGTCAACCCAAATTATCCTTTATTGCCAGTGAATTCAGCCCGATGGCCAGTCCGACTCTTAAGCCAACAGCTTATAAATTGGCAATTACAAATAAGAATGTCCTCATCTTGCTTAAATACGAATCGATAAACTTTATTCAACTGTGTGCATTTGTCTCAAAATTACAACCAATATTTGCGTGCGTCTACAAGCTGTGGCTGGTACTGTGGATCTCAAATCTGTACTTTACCAACACATTAGACTTACTTCAAAGTAAGTTGAAAATAATCATACCTTTTTCCCACCACAACGAGTACGGTATTAATTATTTAAATTATTAAAGCAGACAGTACACCAGATAAGAAACCAATAAAACCAGCATGATATAAACAGCTGTGAGCCCGTATTGTTGCACACTAGGATAGTCTGTGTTGGTTGGTATTGAAAGAGAACGAGCAGAAGTAAAATTCATAACAAGAAGGTTAAAAAAACATTATGAATTATGATTTTGAAAAATAATAATCCACATGTAATGGTTACTTCCCAACATATACAGTATTGATAACTCTATGTGTACAGTGGTGAAGGGGGTTCGACAGCAAATTAAAAATGTGCCTATTTCCTTATATCAGATATTGTACAATAAGCAAAGCCAGGGGACGTCAGTAATTAACAGGAAAAAAATATATGTAATTGTATTTATTATTCCTTGACTGTCCTCCCAAGGGGTTCATATTTTCATTTCATTGTGTGTTTTATCGGTGACAGTGCGCTAGGCTCGAGGTTACAGCTAGCTCCAGCTTTTGCACGCTAATAGTGCTATGTAAAGGAAATTATGCAGCAGGTAGCCTAGGTTACCATATCATTATTAAAAAATGAAATTGGTAGGGAGTTTTAATGTTTGTCAGTAGTATAATTTTGAAGGTTAATTTAAAATATCTTTTTTTTGAATTAGCCTTGAGCCTGTAATAGCAATGGTGTTTGCATTACATGTTCTTTAGTTGTTTGTCGTGCTTGAAAATGAGTAGATTCCTCCTCGTCTCTTTCCACTTCCTCATTCAATCTTGTTCTCTTTTCTCTGACTGCCACCTAAACGTCTCCATGTCATTGTTCTTTTAATCTATTTTTACACCGTCATCGCAACTCACTGTATGTCACCACTTTCTTACAAACCCCTCCTTCCACTCACATTTTCTCTTTTCTTTCTATCGGCCAGTCACACGCTCAGAATCATCCCCACCCTGATTACTTCCATCTGAGTCTCACTCCACCTTACACTCACACAGTCCCGTCTGCACCCTGAATCCTCGCACCATATTTCCTTGGTTTTACGTGCACTCGCACACCTTTGCGTTATCACTCCTACCGCTCCACCTCCGTTCTTGTAAATTCACCATCCCCGTTTCCACTCTACCTTTTACCTACATGCCTGCCCATCCCAGAGAACAAACTCAAAGCTCTGACACAATGTGTACCAAACCAAAATACAAATGTCTTGGTTAAACACTACTAAGAGTAATTGCTATACACTAGGTTTGCTTGCAGATTGATGATAATTTAACACACAGTAGATTGACATGTGGTACTGAGCAACACAGGAGGCTGAAATCTAATTTTAAAGTATGAATTATATATTTTTCTCATCTGTCCAGGGAGCAATATTCCTCTTCTTTGCAGGCAGGACTGAAGAGATCAAAGGGAACATCGATGAGGTGTGTTTCATTAAAATCTATCGGTAACGTGGCTTGGGAAGAAATGATGACTGTTTTATTTGCTGTACATTTTAATGTTTTTTTATTAGAGCATTCTGTTCCCCCAAACGTTGCTATCACTTACACAATTGTAAGTGATTGCATACCTTTTTTGAAACATGACTCACTTCTGTCATGTGGAAAAGTGAATGCCACGTTTTAGCCGCTGAGCTACAGATGACCAGCGCCCAATGTTAATACTTAATAGACAACATACCTCAAACACAGCGTCGCTGTTGCACATCTTATTAGTGGTTCTGCATGATGTAATGGCAATGTGCTACCAGGCGGTGACACTCTTTGAAGATGGCTGCAAGGCCCAGCAGGCCTGGAAGCAGTTCCACCACATGTGCTACTGGGAGCTGATGTGGTGCTTCACCTATAAGAGAGCATGGAAGATGGCGTACTTCTACGCCGACCTACTGAGCCAGGAGAGCCGCTGGTCCAAGGTACAGAACACGAGACGGGCCAGAGGAGATCCGAATGAGTTTAGCTGGATGATCGCTCAACACAAAAGTGAACGTTGTAAATGAAATGAGTGGATCCTGTCTTTATTTTTCTCTCTGTTAGGCCATGTATGTTTACATGAAAGCTGCTTACCTCAGCATGCTGCCTAAAGATGAGGCAAGGCCTTTTGGGGAGGACGAGGTAGAGCTCTTTAGGTAAACGCACACGCTGTAGTTGTTGCATGTTTTATCTCAAACGCACTGCTATGGCTCATGATATACTTGCATGTTACTCATGTGGATGTATAGAAAACTCTATACAGATATATAATATACTATATAAGAACCCCTTCGAAGTCATATTCAAAGCACAGCATTTTTATAATTTGTGTGTAGTTTTTCCACGGAAAAGTTGGAATTATCTCATTAAAAATTCCCATGTTTCATTTTGACCATGATTGGCTTCCAAACTAGTGGGGAACAGGCAACTTTTCCCACCCTAGCTATTGGGGAAAACAAAAGCACTACCCTTTTCCTACAACTGCAATTCAAAAATAAAGAAATGCAGGTTTAAAAGTAAGTAGATAAGTCATTTTAGGCACTGTCTCACATTCTTTCCAAATGTGTCTTTAGAAAAGTACCCACCTTCAAGCAGAAGATAGCAGGGAAGTCTCCCCCGACAGAGAAGTTTGCTATCCGTAAAGCCAGACGCTACAAGGCTCCCTGCCCGACCAGGCTGCCGGTGCCCGTGCTGGTAAAGACGCATGTGCACACATGCACACGCACACAATGGGCAGTATGTTTGACTCGGAGCTCTCCAACAGTGTTCACTGTTTGATTATAGGAGATGATGTACATGTGGAACGGTTTCAGTATGATCAGCAAACGACCAGAGCTGACTGAAGGCATGATGCAGACTTTGGTGGAGGCAGAGAGCACCCTGCTGAAGTCTCCTGGTAACAATTTATCCCAAACCATGCCCCCCCCCCCTAAAATATCAGCTGTGGACAAAATGAGTTCACCTGACACATCTGTGTGTCTGCTGTGCTGATGACGTCTGCTCCCTCTACAGACAACGAGTATTCGGTGGATGACCGCTGTGTGATCCACATGCTGACGGGTCTGTGTTTGAAGAACCAGGGTCTCCTCCAGGCTGCTGAGGAATGCTTCAACAAAGTGTTTTCCAGGTGAGCTCCAGTGGATTCATTTTAAGTGTGCTCACGCTGTTCGCAGCTCAGCAAAACCTTTTTCTAGAAAGCCATGTGTCTTCTGCGAGCAGAGGAACATCAGTGTGTGCACTGCATGTAGGAACCTGGCATCAATAAAACACATACTGACCTCGTGTCATGTTGAATTAGTGCCAGAAGACGACTTAACTTTTTAAAATGCAATTCAAACATAAGAATGAAATCCTAAACGGGTCCAAAATCATCCTAAAAAGGAGGCTTTGTGTAAATCTTAAGTTAAGCTTAAGATCTGTCATTCAAGGGCAGCTCTTAACTGGACGTACTGACAATGTAATATTTGCTTAGCAAATATAAAATCCTCAACTCGCCCATCAAGTCGCACAGTGAATATTTACATAGCAGTGAAGAATGACATTACTTCACGTTGATGCTACGCTGACAGTGACTACGGATGCTTTCAAGTAGGTCTTGTGAGAAACATTTCAAATGTTTGTCACCTACCCTCATAGAAAAACAAGACTCCTATACAGCATTGCGCAGGATGTCACAGTAGAGTACAGGGTATTGACTTAACTAACATGTATAAAATGTACAATGGCATTTAATCCTCTTCCATTTTGTGTGTGTTAAGTGAAAAGAAGATCAGGTTTGACCATTACCTGGTGCCCAACTCTCTGGTGGAGCTCAGTCTGATCTACATAGACCAAGGCAGAAGGGACGAGGCTATCAAGCTACTGCAAAAGGCCAAGTAAGTTACGTTTTAATGGCTTCTTCATTGAGGCATACAATGTCTGAGACACAGTCAAATCCTGCCACACAGATCGAGTAAGATGACAAAGTTAGAATATGTCATTTTCCTTCTTGTGCTCATAGAATATGTGCATTTATTACAGAAATGCTGTGCTTTTAATTAGCGTTGAAAAGGTGCTGGTGCTCTAAACCAGCAGCCCGCATAGCTTACACATGCAGCAATTGGGGGCGGGAATTGTCTGCATGGATTATTGTCAGGGTGCGCATTTATATTTTGTAATATAAAACGCTGGATAATTTGTGTGCATTAATGACTGTTAAAGTGTTACACGTTTCCTGCCAATTTGGGGTGTTGTTTAAGCAGGCAATGCGCCCAACACTTAACAATTACACTATGGGCAGCGGTGGAAAGTAACAGTACATTTACTCAAGTACCGCACTTAAGTAGAATTTTTGAGGCTCTTGAACTTTTGAGTAGCTCCATTTTATGTCACTACATTTCAGAGGGAGCTGTTGTGTTTTTTTACTTCAGTAAACTGTACTGCATAATTGATTTGATAGCTGTAGTTAATGGTTTCTTTTCAAATTAGATTTTATATTAAACAGATGATCAGCTTATGAAATACAATACAAACCCCTTACAAAAAATGGTTATTTATTAGAAAGTGGCGGTAGTGATACAAATGTAATGTACTTTGCAGTTTCTGTATTTGCTTTCTTGTGTATAGTTACATGAAAAGGTTGACACCACTCTGCCTGTACAGCAACGGTAAGGCAGCAGCTGCGTAGTTTAGCATAAAGGCAGGAAACGGGGGAAACGGCTAGGATGGCTCTGTCCAGAGGTAACAATCGGGCTACCACAGCCAAGAAACCCCCTGCAACTTTTGTTTTTATACATATTACAAAATGAAATACAACATGTTAAATAGTGAGCTTTTGAGGTCCTAGTAGGCAGACTTGTTAGCTTTGGACAAAGCCAAGCTAGCTGTGTTTTTACGCTAAGCTAAGCTAACTGGCTGCTGCTTCAAATTCCTCGTGTTGTTTAAAAACAGAACCGTTTATAGCAAAGAGTTCAAGAATGGTATCAATCTTCTCATCTAACTCTCTGCTACAAAGCTTATAATCATATTTCCCAAAATGTTTAACTTTTGGGGGGTTTTTTTAGACTCCTGAAGTGGACACATTTTACCTTAGTATAAATTAGTCAAAATGTATGTGTAATGTAAAATTATAATTTATTACAGAACTGTTAGTACAGCATAGCACTACAATGTAAAAGGGGTTCTGTACTGTGGTTGCTCAGAGTATGGCCTACATGAACACTAGAGGTCGCTCTCTGCCTATTACATGTAGGCCTGAAAGGCCACTCACTCTTGAAAACTGATCATTTATATAGTAAAGGTTCTGATGACACACGCTATATTTACTGCACATACTGACTATCAACCCTGTACTCCCATTGGCTATAAGGCAACTTTTAGGTGGCGCTGGGAGACCGCCATCTTCACACGCAGAATGTAATATTCAAGGAAACACCATTACTTGTCCCTTTCAGGTAACACTGGCTGCAGGGTCTTTAACCTTCTCTACTGTTTTGACTTGTAGACACAACTACAAAGAATACTCGATGGAGTCTCGTACACAGTTCAGAGTACACGCGGCCCTGGCCAAACTGAAGGCTGTCCCTGCAGAGGAGGATACTCATCTGTAGGAAGGAAAGGCTCTTCACACTGGACTCCCTTTCCCTCGCAGCATGGCTGGTTGTTTTGGTTTTTAGTTTTTTTTTTTTTTTTTTTTCTTGATGCCCAGTTTTTAAAATGTATCCATATTCAACAAGTGAATGCTGGGTATTTTATCACTGTGCTCAGGTATACCTTTTCACCTGTTAGAATATTTACAAGAGTCGGTCCTTCTCAAGACTGGAAAGTGTCAAGTGGAGTTTGACATTTTGAGCTGAGGACCAGTGTATATACAGTAGACATTTTATGGACAATGTTTGTTTACATTGAAAATGAACACTAAATTTTAAATCCAAGATTGAAAGCCACTGAATATCAAATATAAATTTTTACGACTTAATGAAATGTATAGTAACTACTTTACTTCTCTTTATTGAAAGAGCGCCACGTGACAATTATGTAACTGAGTATACTGGTCTGTTCATGGCATTTAACAAACACACTTGATACAAATTTGTTTTAAAACCTCATTTAGAACAGAGTTAACTGGCATGAAGAAATGTGACCCGCAGCCAGTTTTCTTTGCACCCTGAGTGATGCATTGTGGGTCACTCCATTTGTCCCACCCTGTCTGGTGACAATGGAGATGCGTACGAGCACGGCACGCTGCGGCTGACTGTTTGCTGCTGTCCCATCTTAATTTGTTTGAATTCATCAGATTCAGTGTTTAGGCAGATCCGGATCGGTGCGTGCACTTTCCAAAAACCTTCAAATGTATTATGTATTTTTGCATAAATAAATTCCACATATGAATGTTTTGTCTTCCTTTGAAAGTATGTCAGACAAAAGGCAGGCAGTCTGTACAGAGTAATTTATTACAGTGACGGCTAAATACATAAAGCGGTCATGAAAGTTTAACATGTTTATCCAGAGATTTCTTTTTTTACTGAAGAAAAAAGACATGGATGGGGTCCTCTTTAATCCAGGTCGTTACAGATGGCATCAGGTAAGAAAAAAAACAAGGGCTAGGCTGTTATTCAGATACTCATCAACATTTGTTATGCAGAACACCTTCCATCACAAATAGATATTTCTGTCTGAAATGACTCAGTCCAAGACTACGAGGAGGCAGCAGGAGGTGTGACGGGGGCTACCATTTTCTCCTTCAGTCTGCGTTTGATTAGTTTCTTGTTCATCTTCTCTTCCTTTTCTATTTCGGCAACCATTTCCACGAACTTGGAGCTGCGGGGGTCCAATGCGTAGCCAAAACGCTGTCTGGCCTCAGCCAGCAACTTTGCACGCCGAGTTTTATCCTCATTTAGCTTGAGCTTGGCGTCTCGCTTTCCCTTGCGCCAGTCTGCTACCATCTTGGGCATCTTGGCCATGTTGGCTGCTATGAGTTTCTCTCTGCGATGGAAATGTGGGGGGGGGGGAAGATTAGTACAACTGATGTGAACGTGGTGCATGATGGTGCCATGGTTCAGATTACGTCTCGACAACTATTAGATGGACTGGCCATGACATTTGCTACAGTTCATGGTCTTAAGTGTGAACTGTAATAACTTTGATCCCCTGACTCTCGGTCTTCCTTGTGTTTACTTAGATCTCTTGGCTCAAGACTAGTCTCCCAGTCCATATTAAAATCAGAAATAATATAACCTCATATACACACTCAGTTATACATAATTGCCGTTCAATTATGGGACAGTGCACATTAATCAACATTTGAGTTAATGTAAGTGTGCGAGGGTTAGCTCGACAGCTAATTTGCACCTGTAGTCCCAACACAAATGTCACATACAGAGCTGCAACAAGTAGTCCAGTCATTTATAAGTCGTGGACAGAAAAATATTTGGCAACTGTTTAAATCATTCAAGCAAAAAGGCAAGTCTCTGTTGGCAGCTTCTCTCTGTTGTATGGGAACAAACTGAATATCTTTGGGCCCTGGACTGTTAGTCAGATAAAACAAGGCTTATGGAGACACCACCTTGGAGTCCTTTTCACAATTTAAGGACATTTTATAACCAACGATTAGATCAAGAATATAATCGTCAGATTGATCGATGCAACAGCTCCGTACTCTGACAGTGCAATACTACAAAGTATGCTGACAGCCAATCTCATTATACTAAAGCTACTGTCCAGTTGCATTGTGGGAAATGTGGGCTCCAGCATTTTTGACGCCTTATGCATACAGAACACTGCATGTCAGGATCTCTCTGTTGCTCCAGTGAACCTCTACAGTGAGCTATATGGAAGTGCAATACTGAATTGAGTGAGTATCCCTTTAATGGTTTCTTAACTTTTCAATAAATCTTCCTCCAAAAAGGGCCCTGGCTTTAACTTACATTTGTAATAAAAGGTTTTGAATAAGCACTTTCTTTGCTGTGGGTGCCTAAAATGTCGTGATTGAGTGTAGACTTGCAGTTAAGTTCCGTGAATGACTTCGTGGATATCAGTGAGATGAATTCTCCACCTGTGTTGTGTTGCTGGTTATGTTCTCCTGTTTTTCCCCTCTTAGCCCCAGTTTGTGCCTCTCATATTTACCATCACACCATGGTAACACACGAGAGGATACACATATAGGTTAGGATAACGCACCCAGAATTCGTGCTAGCACAGAACTGAACCTAGATGCACAGTTAACAACCTGTCCGATAACTGACGCACGCACGTTAGCCACGGTAGCATTACTTACTTTGCCAGCCGTTTCTCGGCTTCCTGCTTCTCCCTGGCCTCGATGTTCTTCAGCATTACCTCTAACGGAGGGTGCCACTCGTTTTCTTCTGCGATGATCTTGTCCAGCTGCTCGTGGCTGGGCCACAGCGAGGCAGGGTCGATGCCCGACGCTGAGCCGTACCGACCGAACACCTTCCGGTCGTACCGGGCGGTCTTCTGCCACTCCGGCGTCTTCTCGCTGTCCTTGTCTGGAACAAACGGCGCACGGAGGTTCAGCTTTAAAGGCTTTGGGTTGTAGGACGCCGTCTGCAACAGCAGCCCGCTTTGAGAGTTAGCAGGAAGTAGCGTTTTTGAAGATGAAATTCCCTTCATATTCCTACATAACACTGCCGTCCTCCTGCACAACATGGACGCCGCCATCTTTCTTCGTCCAGATGAAGGACCCGGAGTAAAGATACAGGTGACCGCCGCAGTGCCTGTTCAGATGCCGAGTCTTCCATGTCCTCTGGCAGGTTGTACAGTTTGAAATCGTTGCAAACAATTTGACCGTCTTGTTGACCGTGTGACATGTTTCTGGGACCCGCAAGGTAAATCGTTTATATATAGTACTACTGCATTTCATTACAAAAAGGCAATTCAAAGTACTTTTAAATAAGGCATAAAAACATTAGGCTACTTTTGAAAATCAGCAATAGGCCTATGCCATTAAAACAAGTTTTGAAAGAGTTAATCTATTAAACAATTGGTAGATGGCAGGAAGAATATTTGACAAAAATGTTGATGATTAATATGTATAGTTTTAAATATTTTCTTTAAGCAAAAATATCAACCATGGTGCTCGAGTCAAAGTAGGTGGAGAAGCTTATAAGGTGGTCAGATGTGGGGCAAATCTTGCACGGTACCTTCTGTGGGTTTGTGTCAGATCTTTGAGGCCGTGGAACTAAACAAATGCTCTTTCTCCCTTTCTCTCCTGTGGTTGTAGTATTTCATAAGAAATTATTGTTCTTGGGCTCAGTTGTAGGTCAGGTGGGAAATTGTGCTGGCCAAATGTCAAAAGGTTCATAGCTGGTAAATGAATCACTTTAAGTGGCACTCTCAGTGGCTTTCAGGAGTTAAGTTCAGTTGTGTGTGTGGGGGGGGGGGCATGCTTTTCACTAAACATCCCTGTTGACTTGGAAGTAGCTGTGAGCAGGTGGGCTGTAGCCAGGGCAGCCGAGACTCTTTTAACATCTTCTTTGAACATTTAAGGACCACTGGGCAGATGAATAAATCTTCTTTTGAAAGAGAGGATCTTTGTTTTAACCTCCATAGCACCACCTCCTCCTTCCTCCTTTTAGCAGCCTTCCACCCTCCCTCAACTTTTAGATTTGATTTCTTTTCAAGAAGCGAGAGATAGAACAAACGGGCCTGCTCTGGAGTGCAGCACTTACAGACACAGATGTCATCGCTTTTGTGTCGTGGGAGCGCGCAGAGCTCTCCATCGTCATTAAAGATTTAGGGTTCCCATGGCAGGGGTAGCACTAGGCTGGAGGTGGGGGTGGGCATGACAGAGGCTTAATTTGGCTTAGGAGCGATCTGGTGCCAAGCCCGGGGCTTTGGGGATCACATCAACGTCAGTCACAGGCAAATAGGCTTGTTAGCAGTTAGACGATAAGGGGATGGCAGGTCTATTTCTGAGTGAGTGTGTGAGTAGGAGGGATGGCTGCTGTATTAATACATGTTTAGGGAAGTTATATAGAACATGATCACCTGAATTGTGACTCTGTTACCTCTTGAAATTGCATCTGATTTTACAGATGCGTTTAATTTGTGTAGAGTCGTACATTTGTATTGACTGTGATGAGCAGTTGCAGTGGTACAGAGTGTCTACTGAGAGGCTCTAAGTGGAACAAGGACAGCACAACACTTCCATTGTTGGACAGATGCAGGACCACATCTGGTCACTTAAAGGCCGATCTCTCAGAAGAGGTTAGTCACGGTTGTGTTGGGCTTAAAGAGCCCTGTAGGTCATGTTGGCAAATGGTAATTCCAACAGTTCAGGTGCGTATCCTAGATGGATAGGAGTCGTACAAATACAACTCCTTGTGGTAGAAAATCTTTGCAACAACAGACCACCTTCGTAGTGTTGGGGAAACTCGTGCACGCTAGAGTAGAGCTAGTGTAGCAAACTTAAGCATGCCGAGGTTTAACAGCAGCATTAGTACCTTTTACTTTAGTGTCTGTGGTGCCAGGAATTGGAATAAGTTACCTGTCAACATTAAATGATGAGTAACACAATTTCAAAAATGCCAGAGAAGGTGTTTTTTGAAAAAGGCTTATGGAAAACTTGGAAGTTTAAGCTTGTCATTCCAGTTAAATGTGTATGTAAGTTTATAGGACCCGAACCTGGAAATATGTCTTAGACTTGATTGTGTTGATTAGTTGCTCAACAGAAAATTAATCGAAACACTTTTGATAATCGATGAATCGTTTGAATTTGCTTGTTTGTTTTTTGGCAAACCTTTGCTTGTTCAAGCTTTTTGTTCTGCTTTTCTCTGTTTTTATATCCGTGTAAATGTAAATATATATTTAAGACAAAATATAAACCAATCAAATAACCATCAATAAGCCGCACGTTCATGGCATTATCAGGGCTGTGGCTGAGGGGGTAGTGCGGTCGTCCATTAACCCCAGGGTTGGTGGTTCGACAGCTCCTGCTGTCTGCATGTTGAAGTGTCCCTGGGCAAGACACTGAACCCCGAGTTGCCCCCGGTGGAGGCCAGCATGGCAACTGTGTCCCCATCGGTGTATGAATGTGGTGTGTGTGTCCCCTAAATGTCTGTTTGTCT
>JAVQJF010013713.1:0-27804 GCA_036023855.1 Gadopsis marmoratus | reverse complement strand
AATGTCAATGTGTAAACAGGTCTGTGTCCCAACAGCATCATTAGTACACACACACACACACACACACACACACACACACGTGTTAGTGGTCAGTGTGTTTTGTCTTCGATCAGCTGTTGTGTGTGCAGACACAGACAGATTGGTTAATATGGTTGAGGCCCGTTTGATCCCATCCTGTCCCTCGGTTAACTCTATTAATGTCACCCCGGACAACCTATTTCATATTTACTAAGTCTGTTTCATCTCCCCATGCAGTAATTGGCCTCCTACTGGGAGAGCACTGATGTGAAGGCCATCCATCGGCCTGAAATTACAGAGCATGCACTCCCTTCTTCTCATAAAGACACTTCAATACTAACCGGCTTTTCAGTGTTGGGGATTGTAGCTTTGAGCAACCGTTCTAAATCTGTCCATCGTTGGTCAGAAAAATTGCATTAATAGTCCGTGAAAACTCATAGCTAGCACCTGGGACAAATGACTGTGTCGCCGTTTTCAACAAATGATTGGAGTTAAACTGCTTATATATTGATTTAGCACTTGAGTTCATGTAAATTGGGTCGGTTCTCTGAAACACTGAAAAAGATGCTGCACAGGACGTATGCAAATAATCAATGCTTTTATGTTGTTGTTAATCTACGTAAACTTTGATGTCTCTGCATCATTTAGAGTTATTCTAATCATCGGCTCATAACCTTGAGGACGTGGCTGTGTATCACCCAGAAAACCTATAATTATGTGACAACCAAAACCATTGAAGACTGAGATACTGCTGTTTATTAAATTTGATCAACAACAGATGTACTGTTTAAATCCACAGATAAAATAAAGTGAAATTGTTCTCAGTATACCACTCATGAAAAGGCAGTTTCTGCTTAATAAACTAAAAAAAACTAAACAAAAGAAAAACAAAGCTGGAAGCATGAATGCTACCGTTTGTACAATAAATGTTGGATGATACAGCGACTGCCCACAGAACAGGAAAGTAAATGTGTCATTAAGTGGGGAATGTATAACAACTCCCTGGGCCTCCCACATTTTACCTTCCAGAGTAACGTCAGCGATATTTGTATTTATAATATTTGCTTTTAATTTCAAGTAGCAGCGGTGCTCTGTTCAGGAGGAGTGAAAATGGGAGGAGAGCCTGAGTGCAGAGAACGTGGCCATCAGACAGGTTATTATGGTGCTTGATCAGCCAATGAAATAGAGGTTTACTGTAATTGAGGATCCCCCCCCCCCCCAAAAAAGGTAAGATTAAAATACACGTAGCTCATTAGAGCTGGCTGCGAGGTAAAAGCTTCCTTTGTGCACGAGACAATGATTGACAGAAGATGAGAAAGTCGCCTCGTCGCAGCGACTGCCGCCATGTGCCTTTCTCAGACTAGCTGAGAGCAGCAGCGCTAAAGTGTTGGGGAGGGCTTTACTTAACACCCCACATTACACTTCCAGGCACAAAGAACAATCACAACGTGAAAGAGCTATCGCGCAGTGGAAGCACTTTGGGTTCTAAATGGAAAAGTTAAACCTGAGAAAAAGACCCTGTTCAGAGACCTGATATCCGAAGCACCAAACACTGTGAAACCACACAAGGGAACTAATGAGTAAGTGATTTACAGCACTGGGGGCCCTTACACCCTTTGAAAGTGTTATTTTCCCCACCCTTTGGTCGTATTGTCGTCGTTTTGGCCAAGATGTCTACAGGTTTATCATTAACGCTGATCAGTGTTATTGTAGAGACTGTTGGTGATCAAAAGTTTGGGGGAGGAGGTTCTTCACATGGTTAACCAGATAACAAAAGCTGAAAATCTCTTGTTTGGCAAAGTTGTGCATCCTGGGTATAAGAAGAGTGACCGTGCGCTAATAGACTTCTGTAGAACAGCTATAGGATGGAAAAATGTTAACAAACCCGAGTATGAATCAATATTTTAAGGAATTTCCAACATGTGTTGCTCTGCAAAGACTAACACATATTACTACTGGAAGAATAATATCTGGGGGGACTTCATGGAGTTTTTGAAACAAAATGTTCGTTAATGATCAACAGGGCAACAGGAATAAATCTATAAAGTGTGGTAGACCATGTGAACTTCAAGATTTAGGCTAAGTACTGTAACATCTGTATTTTCACCCGTTTCTTTTTTATTTATTTAGTATATGGCTATTCATTTGATGGTATATATTTGCTGCCAAGACTGACCATTTTATGAAATGTCGGTTAAAATTGGAAATACCCCAATGTAAATATTGTGTTAAAAAAATGACCATTAACACGAGTGCTCAGAAGGAGCTTGTAACCAAAATGTCAAAAGGAGACATTTTGAATTAAGCATTCAAACTTCTTACCCTGACAACCTTTTTTGAAATGAAGAACAACAAATGTTTTCATGGCTTGTACTTCCTTGGCCAAACTGTACTGGATTTTTGTGCCTCATGACATACAATGTGTACTATATACCATGGCAACCGCTGTAAGGCTCATACTGTTTTAATACAACCGGGAACTGTCGCAGCTGATCTGACTGAATGACTAAAATGTTAATGGGAGGTACTGAACAGGCTTTCTACATGGTGCCAATAATATGATTCCTCTTAGGAACACATGCACAGACAAGTTCAGATGGGAAACTAGGCCATTTGTTTGAAATATTGGGCAATTTTCCGCCAATCAAAAGCCATTCCTTAACCTCGTGTGCAATAAAAATCCCAGAGGAGCACTGATTTCACACACACACACACACACACACACACACGCAACAAATAGGAAGTGGGTGACTTGACAAGAAAGTGGGCCATGTTTCAGATTTAGGAGAGTGCCCACGCATTCTGCACTTCAAACAGAAATGTATGATTGTGCTCAAACGGTGTCAGTGTCTGCACTCGATTTTGGTAATAACTTAGCTCAGAGAGAGAGAAAGAACCTGGAAGCAATTTGTGACAGAACGGCCGAGTTTTCCTTTTCCTCTAATGAAAGTTATTCTAACTATTGACCTTTCCAGTGCTTGAATGGCATTTCCAAGCTCTCTGGGATGCCACTGCTGCTCTCAAACGGAACTTTTTAATTCTGTGCGTCAGTGTTGTTTTAGGCCTCGTCTCCTGGGCAAAGCACTTAAACTATTACTGTATGCTCACTCTTTTACCACAACATTTGAACAGTGGGCCTTTCTGCTATTCCTGTACTGTCGGTAACACATTCTGAAATCTATTCCAAAGATCTTTCAATTTAGAGGGTTTTTTTTTTTTTTCCCCCAAGCACAGAGGGGCTTAAAATGTACAAACTTGTTTGGAGTTTTTACAAAAAAACAACAAAAAAAAAAATTGTTTTACAATTCTTTCACTGTACATCTATCACATGGGGAAGATGCCAGTTAAATGTCAAAACAGAAGCAGAGTTCGGTTGTCCTCTACGCTCTCGAGGACGCATTTAAAAACAACCTGCTGAGCTCGCTTCCTTTTACACTACTGCTCCCTTGTGGCGCATCCAGATATGATGGACTGCTTTGACAAAGTGTAAATCCAACAGTCTCAGGTGATTAATCGGCAACAGGAAAGGAGGAGGATTGTTGCGTTCATGCCTGTTGGAAGAGTTAATAACTAGAAGTCAAACTAGTTTTTATAAATAGAAATATCATTCAGAAACGGCTGCCGGCTTTGTTTGACTTCAAGCAGAAAAATGTGCACATTGTGTTTCTAAATCCTACATTTAGACAGAAATGCTTCAGTCCGTTTGGTTTGATATTTGCCTCTTGTAATTATTCTCGGCTTGCCAGTTAGACCAGCAGCAATGAGTTGGCTTGACAAAATGTTCATTCGCGTGGCGGATGGCTGTATTTTAGAAATCCGATTACCACCGAGAGCCAACTCCACACCTTCGGGTCGCTCCAATTGTCCGGTCTCTCAGTCAAATCCTCGTCCTGCTACCCCACCGCCCTCATCCCAGCGCCCCCCCCCCATCCCATCCCATCCCATCCCATCTCCCAGCAAAGCAATCAGGTAAATCCCACATTAACTCCTGGGAAACAGCCCATTAATATTTCACTTGTTTCCAAGCCTGTTTGTGCCATACATCAATGCCCAGCCACTCCTTTCAAAGCCATACATTAGAACTATTTTCAAAATACTTCATTGTCAGCCTGTGGCAGCCTCATTACTTATTAAGATAAGAGAAAAGATGTGCGGGGAGCAGTTGGTGGCTCAGCTTGCTTCGAAAGCTCCCTTCTACTGTTTCCACCACCTCTGCCTGCCTCCTACTCCACCTCCTCTGCGCTCGTTTGTGCGCCAACACACGTCGGAGGACCTTTAGGAAGTTGCCAGGCTGAAAATAAGTGGAATGTTGGTTTAGTTAAGGGAAAAGAAAAGCACGCCTGCCACGCTGGGTGAGGGGTCCTAAAATAAATGCTTAGCCAGCACAGTCAGGCGGTGTCAACTGAGTGTCAGCAAAAAACACAAATACATATAGCAGGCGTGTTCTTTGCTTTTGTTTGTTTTCCGACGTTGGAAGTCTTGCGTAGCACCATTTATTGGAGATAAAGCTTCGGGATATTGAACGACAGCCGAGAATCTTCACATTCGTGCAGATTCAGAGTCAGTGCCTGACCCCCAGAAGGGCAAACAGGGCTGGAGCGAAAACCACACTAGGAATGTCACTTAAGGCACAGCGGGAATATCTGGAGAGCATTTCACAGAGGACCGGGAATACGCTGCCATCCCAGCAGGAGTTGCAACAAAAAAAAAAGGGGGGTGGGAGAGATTGCAGCGATATTGCCTCATCCGTCTCTGACAAAACCATTGAAAAATTAAATTGCGATGAAGGGTGTTCAAAACCTGCTACAGAGAAGAAGAAGGAAAAAAAAGGGGGAGAAAAGATCAGAGGGGAAGATGTGAGAAAGTTATAATCTCACTTTGTAATCTCACTTTCCGGTCACTCCTGCAGCAGCATGATGGCACACCGTTGCAACTGTTTGGGAAACTACGGGTCCACCTGTCAGAGGCTCCTGACGGGCAACAGGAACTTTGTTGCACAGCGACCTCCACAACAACCCTCTCCGTCCCAGAGAACACGACCCGGACGCAGCTGCGGAAGCTGCCCGGGCGACGGGACAACGACGAGAAAACATGGCGCCTTGGCTCGACGCAAGAGGCCACGGAGGCCCCGAGTTTAGGCCGCGCGGCAGAAGCCACGTTGACTCTCTGCCGCGGCAGGACGCGCACAGGTGCGAGGGACGACGCCAACTGCGGCCGCGTTCCATTTCCGCGTCGCGGCCCCGGAGGCGGAGGGCGGCCATCTTTATCCGTGTGCTCCGTTAATAGCTGCACCTGTGCTTCTCCTGCAAAGACGCGTCGAAACGTCAAAACACAACCCGACGCGACAGGTGCGCCGGTCAAAGAGCCTTACTGTTGCCGGAGCCCGCCTCTGCCGCTCGTCTTCGGGGCCAATCCTCTGCCCCAAGAGCGCCATCTTCTCCGGGCCGGTGCCCTTCAGCTTCGACCTTCGACCTTTGACCCCTGGGCTCTGACCGCAGCGCAGCCTGATTTGTCTGCTGTGATTGTAAACAGAAAAGATATTAAATGATTGTTGTCGAAGGAAATGTGGCCGCACATATTTCACTGAACAACCGATCTTAAAAGTTGTACAATTGTCTTGCAGCCTGTAAGAAAACGCATCAAAACGACGCCATCTACAGTAACGAACATGACAGAAATTACTTTTAATAATCATTCCAGTTGCATATAAACTACTTGCCTTTTCGGACGTGTTTGTTTCTTTTCTTTGCTTGTTTTGTTTCCTGTCACTCCGACTAAGAACATTAGATGGGGAAAGTATTAAATCCCTGCCTGGTTACTTTAAAGCAACGCTGCGCCGCTCGCGGTGGAAGAAGTATTCAGATGGTTTTTAATAAGTGAAAATAGCAGCACTATAGTGCAAACACGCTCCGTTACAAGTACAAGTCCTGCATTCAAAATCTGACTTAAAGTACAAAAATATTAGCATCAAACTTTACTTAAAGTACCAAATGCACTCATTATGTAGTATGGCCCATTTCAGCATCATATACAGTATATTATATTACCAGATTATAATTAGTGATGCATTACTGTGTTCACGACGTTAATGTTGCAGCTGATGGTGCTGATTTTAATGACTTATGCTGTCATTATATGCTGCTGGACATCTCAATCTATAATATTGCATCATAATTGATTAGCTTCATATTTTGTATTGTTAGTCTGAATCCGGAAAGTAACTAGTAAGTAAAGCTGTCACATAAATGTAGTATGCAATTTGATTATCATGTCACACACCCAGGAAACCTTATTCCCGACATCCCAACATCTTTCTCTTCATTTCTCAGCTATTATTTGGTTTTATGGAGTAATTTAGGCTGAAAACATCCAGTTAATGTCTCCTACTGTAACAGTGAGGTGGAGCTATGTCATTGACATTCTCAATTGAGATATTCTTCCTAAAGATATGATACATTTTTGGGAATACTCTGATTAAAAACCGCTTCTCACAGCTTTGTTTTTATAATCCCACAGGAACAGCTTGTTGCCAGGAGACAGTACAAGTAAGACTTTGGCCCTGTCACTCGATGTTTCCGTTGTTTTCCGTTGTTTTTTCTTCACAGATTCTTTTGCAAACCATCGGTAAGAAGTAAGCAGTAAACGGAGAACACTCTAATTGTGGCTTCTTTGTTTTTTTACATTCTTTTGTATCACTCTATCACTGTGCAATTCATGACAGTTACCTCAAAAGACATTGTTGGAAATGTCCACCAGAGATGGCGCTTACTTCACAATCCAACACACAGCCAACTTTAATAAAGGCGACGCTTGGTCAGCACAGGTAAGTTGATTAATGACTGAAGTACGGCTGTAGTTTTTCAAACCACGCCCAAAGTGAGCACTTCCATGCACTTTTCCCAATGGTTTGCAAAAGCCGCTGGAGGGGCCTGGCAGGTACAGCACAGGGAGCACGATCCGTTCCCAAGCAGATTATTTACACAGTGCCTTTATCGGCCATCGAAGTTCAGGTTATTAGTCATCACAGAGCGGACGACAAGCCCTGGGAACTGAGCATTTACTGTTAAATGGTGATGAATGGCACAGCATTTCAATGGCCATACATCAACCAGGCATCACCTACACACTGATCTATCATCTCTCCCGGGATGATGAGTTAGTACTTAGTATACATACCATTTAGGCTTCAAGTTATGTTATACTAAACTCATGCTTACACCCAATACCCATTGAGTTTGACTCATATTCAGTCTGAATAGGATAATAAGTTATATAACAGAAATGAAAGAGGCAGGTAAACTAATATTTCCAGTTACTGCTTAAGACAGTCTACTTGCAATCTAAACCTAATGTTTTTAGAGCCCTTAAGAACATCAAATAGCTGCATGCGTTTTATCAATACTGCACAGAAAGTAACCCATTACAATATTTCATCGTGTGTTCTGAAAGGAGAAAACATTTTATTGAAGTCTTCAACTTTGCCGTAAAAAAAGCAGCACAATGTCTTATGTCTTATGCTTTTTAGTTTCTCAACTTGTCGCCCAGCATGAAAGATTTGCCTCAAACACTGGGCATGAAGTCAGTGTGCGGTCGCTCTGCTTGGGTTTGATTGTTTGCTAATTTCTCTCAACCCGTATTCAAACACATCAACAGTGTGTGTGTGTGTGTGTGTGGGGGGGGGGGGGGCAAGTGTAACGAATCCCTGGCAAAGAGCCAACAACTCTCAGCAGACACAGCGGGTTGTGTTTGGACTGTAAACACACCAACATTCTGCCTCATCCATACCCATCCCCTCAGTGCACACACGGCCATGCCAACAACTCTCTCATGCTCGTACACACTCGTACATTTTCCATTTTATCTTGTGTTTTGCTCACAGACACACGCACACACACACACACACACACACACAAGGACATGTAATACAATCACGAAAGCACTGTCACCTACATACAGTGTATATAATATAAGTGATAGGGCTGGTACATGTGCACATATACAGGTACTGTACTGTGTATATGTGTATATGTGTGTGTGTGTGTGTGTGTGTGTGTGGATATAAGAGAGCTTGGCAGGGACATCCCTGTACCGGCTCCCACGACAGCCTGGGGTGGCACATCCATCTATGTCTTTTTGCCAAATTTGATTTTAAATATTTATCACACCATACATCTTGGCTGAAACAAATTGCTGGCAAAGTGCTATTGTCTGTGAAACATGTAGTAAGAAGGATGGAGGCTTTAGAGGGAACATCAATGTTTCATTTGGTAAAATATATGACTGGGAAGTGTATGTGCAACTACAGCACTTTTTAAAACAGGAGGATGATACAGGGGTAAAACTTCTGGAAGTACATTCTTCCTATGGAGTAAAGGTGGAGGCATGTATTACTCTTCTCTTTCTGACGTTTTATACTGTATGTACAGATTACCTTACAGACAATGTGTCCTTTCAAAGGATTTTAAAGAACAATATGGTTGTTGACGGTTTTTAATTAAGCTTCCTGTGAAATAAGATTGTTTGGGGTTTTTTTGTTTTAAGAAAAGAATGTTTGAAGAAGTACAACAAAATAGGATATATGCAGCAGTACATCATTAATCATGAGGATCATTTTGATGAAATCTTGCTAAGTGACCTCAGTTCACATAAAATATATATATATATACAAAGACATACATATGCTACTGAGTCTGAATTTGGATTCAATTTCTGGTGGACTTAGAGTATATTTATGGAAATTATTCATGAGAATTGACACACTGACAGGTGTACTGTAAATACTATTCTTAAAACAAAAATTGATTCAGCATGTCAGCAGGGCTCCAGGTCTCCTGCTGTGTGTGTGTGTGTGTGTGTGTGTGTGTGCGCGCAGTGCTGCCTGCTTCACATTTTGGAAGCTTATTTTTCAATCCAAGCGGAGTTTGCTACTTTGCACACTTTGCATTTGTTACTTATATTTAGACCTGAGAGGCATCTTAGCTCAATGCAGCCACCTTTTTCCCTACTGTTAACCATGGAGCATTGCCTTTATCGAGAGCATTAAGACAGCGGTTGCTGAGATAGAGGAGAGCAATTCTCATTCAGTTTCACATCCCTCTGTGCAGAGAAACCAATATGTTGGACCTACCGCTGCTAACTGTTGCAGTAACACTGGCCCAAATTCAGAGTAATGGCGGCTCTCCCAGCAAACAAAAGATGATGTACAGCTTACCTGGGGACAGGAAAGCCTCTCCAGCACAGCGTTCCTCTGCTGGATGATGTCAAAAAAGCAGCAGAGCCAATCCACTCAAATATTGCTCCACTTTTGTTACATTGCTGTGCTTAAGGGAAGGTGCTGCCACAGATCTGATTTACTACATTGGTTTCACTTTGAACAACACACATTTCTGTATTGTATTGTATGATACAAAACTGTGATGCTAAAAAAAAAAATAAAGTCAATAGCAATAAGAAAAGTCATATATACTGCGCTTCCAGATAGAGAACTATTGCAACAGGAAATAATAAATGATGGGTCTGACTTATTTTAGGAGAAATAATCCACACGCCCTGCACCCTTCATACCACTTATCCAACTGAATGCTTCCACTAAATCCTTCCAACCTGCACTTGTTTTACAGCGGCACAGAAGGATATAAAAAACATTACACAGCATTGTGCAGTATATTGTAATGCTTCATCGGCATCTGGCTTTGTTTATCTTCCCAACTGACTGATGACTCTGTTTGTGTATCATATGTGTGGCTACACAATAAATATTCACGTTAGTAATCTCAATTTCTACAATACAGTAAACTCATACCATTCCTCTGCAGCTGGCTTTGTGCTCCACACCTAGGCGACCACATGATGGTGCTCTTGTCTTGTGTAAGATTAAAGGTTGCCGTTCACCCAAAAAGGGAGAGAAAACAGATTGTACTGGCAGTGTGCAAAATTCTTACATTTAGGACTGAATATGATACATGTAACGACATATGCCTTTTTAAAATCTGATATTTCTGTCTGATTTGTTTATGTTTAATACTACCAGGTAGGATCTTAACCTATTAATCTAATTAATCTTAACGTGTGCATTATTAACAACTCCCAGGTTCATACTACTACTCCACTTTACACCTGCAAAGTGCTCAGAAAATCCTCCACCTCCTATCATTGGCCTCTGCTGACAAAGGGAGGATTTGTGTTGTTGGTGCTGTGCATCAGGAATTTCCCACTCGGCCTGGAGAGCTTGACAAGTTTTAGTGTACATGCATTACTACGGACTGTGAGGCGTGATACCGGTTTGTCTTACCTGGCAACAGCAACGTCCCACTAGATGGCACTATTGCAGCATCACAGCTGGGTGGAAACAGGCCTCTGTGCCTTGCTATTGTTTAAGTCAACACTATTCCCTTTTAACAAAGGACTGGCAAACAAAATACCACAGTGATTAATTACCAATTCAGTATTAGTGCACAGTATTATCCAGTACTCAAAAAGTGGTATACAAACGGTGCAGTGCTTCCAAACAGTGCAGAAAACCAAAATGAATCAGGAGCTTTTGGACCATTTGGACATGCATACCACAAAGCTGCTCAGTACATAAATTTGTATCACATCTGCAACTCAATTAGGCACGGTGAAATCTGGCCTTTGGGGTAGAAATCGGTTAACTTGCATAAATTTGCCCTAACCACTCCTCCATAGGCCTTTTATCTGTACACCTTTTGCTATTTCTGATAATCATCCCAGCTGACCCGTACACAGAGGTTGTAATCTAGTATACACCTTTCATCTGCATGCACCAAAAGATTAAAGCTGCTTGCATACACCTGGCCAATGCCATGAAAGTGGATCAAGGTCTGCCGAAGAGCTCCATTACAGTCTGCCGTGTGGAGCCGGCATACGCAAACATCCCAGAAATCCAAATGGAGAACTGCAGCTTCATTAAATTTGGCAATAAAATATTTGCAATACCTCATTGGCTTCTAATGGCCATAATGAGGAGTATGACTGAATCCAATCGCCTTGTGTTAGATTTAATTTGTTTGGCATTTCACAGATGGGAATGCATTTAGAACTGTGAGTAGACATGAGAAGTCATTACAAAACCAGGGCATTAGACGAAAGATTGCCTTGTGGTGAGTCTGTGTAACCACAGAGCCACAAAGGCCCTCCACTCTTTCCAATGGGGATGTTTCCCAGAATGCTTTTATGGAATATGCAGAGGCCTGAGCCTCAACCACATACTGGAAATGCCAACGTTTGATTTTACCATATTGCGTTTCAACATATTAGGTTACCGGAACTTAATTAATGCAAGTCCATTCCTTATAACTATCTGCGGCTGGCTTTTGTCCAAGCCCAGATACGATTGACAGACTGAGCATGCCAACTGAAAAGACACTGGAGGAATAAACAATGAAGGAAAGAGGTCACTGCAGATAGAAAAAGCCAGTCTAACGCTGTTTAGCAGACTACAGAACTTGCATTATGTGATTGAAACAACACACTGGAAATTAAATAAAGATACAGCGTGAGCGTTGGTCAAACAAGCAGCTGATAAGCCACAGCAAGAGGGACTGAGTGATACTGAAGGTCTCAACAGAGCAGCATTCAAATGTACTATAATCTAGAGAACGCAAATAGCCTCATTCCCTGAGTCGGACTGGAAACAGATTCTTGTATGTTTTTTAATTCAATAAGCAACAAAGTGACACACATGGATGAACGGGATTGCCTCATTCAAGGGTTGTTTGGTTTGATTTTTACAGGGCAAGTCAAATATGCCCCTACATATGTCTGCCAGCAAGTTACCAAACGCTGTGTGTACACAGTAACAGCTCAGTAGACACAGGATTAAATGCACTACTGCATGGTATACAGATCCCTCTATCCATCTCTATCTATTTTAATTTGTAATATGTTCAGACAATATGTTATGCTGGTGCTTGTAGCAGCCAGAATAATCAAAAATCTGTGCTAACAGGAAAGAGAATAATGAAGACTACCGTGTAGGAACAATGCACAGCACAGAGCAAATGATTATATCCTGTCAGGAGGATAAGACTCAATTTGATCACATCCTTTCCTTTTCAGAGCGCTACTGCAATCTATTCTATGTACACAATCTAGCTAATCAATTACAACCCCCGGCTAATGCAAAGATGCTTTTCATATACAGGCCCCTCACTGAGCATTGCTAAGATAAATTGGCTGTGACCCAAGTATGACCCTGGCTGATGTTCATGAGGCCATTAAATTTCCCTGCAAGGAGGGTGCAGTGGGGTTCTGTGTGTGTGTGTGTGTGTGTGTGTAAGAGTGAGAGAGACAGAGAGAAAAAAATACAATAAGAAAAAGGGAGGGGGTACAGAAAAAAGGGAGAGATAGAGAGTAGGGCACACATAATCAAAATTATGAAAAGTGTTTATTTTCTTCACTGGTATGTTTCATGTTCCACTGTGGTTTACTTTTACTTGGGCAGATCTGACATTTGTTTCACTTGACCCTGTTTGCGTCTCTCCTGCGGCTGGTTTGTGGCTTTTGCCAGCCCAACAACTTCCTGTTGCTTCAGTCATTCAGGTGCTTCCTCGTGTGTGGTCTGACGCGCTCCTTAGTGAGCTCCTTGAGGTAGTGCTTTGATAATTCGGTGATTAGGCTGGGTCCTCTTACCTCATCGCTAATCCAGCACCCCTGAGACCATTTCAGCTTTACAGCTATCAGCCATGCCAACACTAAATATAAAGAAATACAAAATCATCAGAATGATTTCAATGGTATATCAATATATATATATATAAATATATATATATATACACAGCTCTGGAAAAAATTAACAGACCACTCCAAGTTTTCCAAAGTTCATTTTACTCAAACACATACCTATAAATAGTAAAACCAGAACTCACCATTTTGCAGTGGTGTCTTTATTGTTTCCAGAGCTGTAGAAAGATACATATATAGATACCATTGTAACAGTATACCAAACAATACATAAATGTATTAGAAGAAAGCTACACAAAGATTAAATACTAAACATAGTAAATAAATATCATAGTAAGAGCATATCTCTCTAAAATATGCTACAAAGCTTAGATATGTCAGAGCACAATAACAATAACTACCGTACTACAAAGTTAGATAGCTGTAAAATAGCTAATATCACTCTTTAACACAAAACAGTATGTAAAACATCCATTAATTTAGTGACAGCATTGTATCTGAAATAACAACCTATAGGTCATAATGTAAGTGCCACATGTAAAATTGTCTTGCTGTCTGACATAATGTAACTGAGTAACTGAGAGGGGTGTAGTTCATGATAGATATTGTCTATACCTGACAGACAGAGCTGATGGATGAAGGATAAAAGATTCCTATTCACCACAGGAAATGCATACAGCTCCTTTTTGACTCACTTGCGGTTTGGGATATTGGTACAAAAACAAATGAGCAAAAGAGGAGAATAATACATTTCATGTACACAACTAAGGGTTAGTAAGCATACAGCAAAACTGTTATCTTGTACTAAACAATAAAGAATCATATTCCTGAGTACAGTGTGTGTAAAGTTTCTAGTTGGAGTCATAGTGCTTTAATTAATCTAGCATATTAAACATGTATGTTACAATCATTTTAAGCAAAATTCATACATACGTTTCATACGAAAGGTTAAGAATGATAATGAATAAGTGTCACACATGTCAGTTCCAATAAGATGCTGTGATGGTGTGAGACATACACTTAATAAATAAAGATAAATAAAGAATACAGCTGTACAGTTGGCAGTATGCAATATAAAGCTACAAAGGGAAAATGGTCATCCATTTTTCTGGTTCTAAGATGACATTAGAGAGACTTCTAGAGACATGAGAGGTTTATTAGTTGAGCCACATGGAAGTTTACTAAGAAACTGAAACCAAAGATTGACATTTTGCCATGATGTTGAGTTTGATCTGCGCTATTTCTAGTCCAATAAATTCTCGCTTTGTGTGTGAAAGTGTTCCAATCTTAACAACTGTTTTCTGCTGCGAAACAAGCAGACATGCAGGCTGGGCCGTGCGATCTGCATTGTGGCAGAGAGCAACCTAAGAGATTGACATTAATGCGAGGTCACCTGCTAGAAACACATGAACGTCACCTCCATCCATCCATGTGATGGATTGCGCAGGGAAAAAACAAATAGTCCGAACTTGCTGAAAAATGATCCCAATTTGCCACTTCAACTCAGCCAATCAATCACTCTCCCACAGACAATCCATTCATTCCGTATAATGTCTGCAAATAAGACAAACAGGATGGTCTCTAGTATAGAGCAAATAAAAGTTGCTACCAATTTAAGTTAGCATAGAGCACCCGTCAACAGCACATCACACCTTAACACTGCAGTACATCCCACCAATTACTGTAATGCCATTGGCACTGCAGAGATCAACTGTATAATCGTTAGCTTATATTAGCCAACAGACATTGAGTGGAGGATGCCACAGGGGTAATGTGAATATTAACACATGTTGCGAGCAGAATGAAGACAATTATTATTGTTGCACTGCATCTAACTATGTGCAGTGTGGTGTGTGTCCCAGATCCCTCTAATGGATTACCACAGTGTCCATGGATTCAAGGGTCAGCTCTTGCAGCTCTGGGGGCATGACCTCAGCGTACTGTACTTATCCCACAGTGTTCCACTCCGCTGTGCCTGCATCTCATAGATGCACGTGGACGTAGCGAGATGCCCCACCACAGCAGTTTGTCATGTTAACATAATCCAGAGTGATGCCTGGTTAATTTGTTTCCCTATTCTAATAACCCTGCTTATAAATAGTTGCTACCAGCATGCACGCTTCATGCATTTTCACCTCTTGAGCCTCAGAGGAAATTAGCATTTGAATTTGTAATCATGTCCCTCTTAAGTTGCATCACATGCAGAGGCTGAAACGAGGAGACAATTAACCTGCACAAGCTAAGTGGACACAAGGATCTAACAAAAATAGCTCAGAGAACAGTGAAGTCAGGTTACATATTTCATGTGCTGCTATAATCAGGTTGGCTGTGGGTAAAGACTTCATCATCCAGTCTCAGTAACATGGTTTGTCATATGATATAATTTCAATACACGTCTTTCAGTACAATGTAGCATACCTTACACTTGTGGATGTGTGAATGGACTGTTTATGTGGCACAGAGAACAGATTCCTTCTTCAGTGTGTGAGAGTGAATAACACTTTTTGTCAGGTAAAGAATTTCTAATCTCTAATGTGCGAAATTACCAGCGAATAAGAAAAACAGCCTTATTTTAGCTGGATGACAACACATTTTGTCTTCATCCAAAGTGGTTTTGGATGACTATCTGAGCATAACGGTTTGGAAAAACTGTCTCAGCCCCTGGAGGAGCCAAAACAGGATGTTCGTTTTAATGTTCCCTGCTGTGCTGAACACATAGATAATGCAGGAAAACAGCAAAACAGCTGAGAACTATGGCTCATAATTTGGTTTCAAAAATGTGTAATGGACAATAAACAAGAACCCGTTGTTGGAAGTATGTACTGTATATGTTAACAACATATATTTTTCAATTAAAAAGGTACCCTGTGGTGTTTTCTTGCCAAAAAAAAAGTCAGGGTATTTTTCTCCATCGAATATTCTCTACGTAGCTCCACATTAAGAAACAGGCCAGGTTCGTATGAGGAGTCTGTCATGTTGCACAAAGTAAAGCATCATAAGTAGTGGCTCAGAGGGACAGAAAGTCAGGGTTATTATTAATAAGTGGAGGAGAAAGAACATTATGCCGGCATGCTGGCTCATGAGCCAGCAAATTGAGCTTGCAAGTACTAAAGCACCACAGAGATAGGTCATTAAGATACCCAGAATGGAGCTAAGGAACACAGTTGTCACCAAAAGGAGTCTGTGTAATTGTAGAAATAGGTTTTTCTTGGTTAGCACAACAGCAGAATCCTACTGATGCTATATAGAAGCACTTAGACAGGTTCCCTACACAAGCAGTGGGTCTACGCAGAACCATTGTGTGTGTTGAGCAAGCTTTAGAAAATGCATGAAGCCTCAAACCAATGTCTTCAGCTGCTAACTTCCTCCAAACCCAAGTGCTTAAACCACTTTAGTTTTGCTTGTTGGAGTACAGAACTACTGAAGCGCCAGGTTCTGTGTGGAAGCACTAATGCTTTTGCAAACATCAGCAAAGGGCCGTTGAGAGGTTGAAGGGGCCCTTGACATGGTAAAATCTCTACAGCTAAATTGGTTGCCAGTAAAAGCCATAGCTTGTCAACTACCGCTTAAAATGGCACACAAAATCATTAGTGATAGAGCACCGATTCCATCCAGATTATATTTTGAGGGTGCGTGACGTATGGACAGCGCAAGGAAAGCATCAGCAGCTTCAACCTTTTTAGATCCCTGATAGATAAGGTTTCAGTCTTCGAGCTGAACCGAAAAGTGATTACTGGAAGAAATCTTCTTGGCAACGATGGTTGATGCCAACTATCTGTCTGCTGCTCAAGGACATGCTTTTTAAAGGGGTTGATGATGTATGATTAAGTTTTTCTTCATGAATAAATGGTGTCACTCCCACAATTTTCATTTCTCTGGAGAAATATAACTCACCCTCCACCCCTGCAGAAACCACCAGTGAACTGTCGGACTGACCCAATGAATCAGGAGGTCGCCGACCTGAGTGGTCACCTCTGATTTCCTGAGCCAAGTAACTGTCTCTGTATTGCATTTTCGGTCAACGCTTTCTGAAGCTCTTGGGTTTTTCACCAGACCATGAAATGAATGGAGGCTGAATGTTTAAACATAAGCAGGGACAACAAGCAGGTGGGTGGCGTTGGGGGGTAAAACTGTAAATATCCAGCATCTGTAGAACTTTTTTAACTTGTTTACAAGGCTCTTAATGGTTTGGGACCAGCCTACATTATTGAATCTGTGTTGTTTTATAATCCTTCCCGGCCTCTTAGATCCCCTAATGCCGTTTTTTTTTAAATATAAACTCTCACACAACGAAGAAAATTGGCAGCTCAGCCTTTTTTAACTAAAACCCCAAAACTATGGAACTCCCTACCCGAGGCAATAAGAGATGCAAACTCTGTGAACATCTTTAAACGACAATTGAAAACGTATTTATTCAACATTGCGTTTAACTAATTGTCACTCTTCCCGTCTGGTTTAATCTGTTTTTATGTTTGACATATTGTTTTGTTTTGTTCTACTGTTATTTTTTACTGACATATTTTATTGGTCGTGTGCCTTCTTTGCTTTAGTGCCATCTTTCGAATACTTCATTGTTCCTGGCTTACATGCTTTTGCTACTTGTTGTTTCTCGCCTTTGTTACCAGTCGTTTGCTTGGTTTGATTGTGCAGGTTTTGCACATTTTCATTATGCGTTTTTTATTTTTTTATTTATTTTCTCCTTTCTTTCTTCTCTCTCTTGTATAGAAAGGTGCTATGTGAATAAAGTTTATTATTATTATTTTACAGTGAAAATGTGTGCACTTGTGTGTGTGTGTGTGTGTGTTTATAGAAACCAGAGCATTATCTCCTCTGTTTATGACCCCACAGAAATAACAAAAAAAAAACAGTGTTACTTTATAAACACAGCAACTCAACTAAAGTACGGTGCCATTAGGCTTGCAACAGAGATAAGGATGTGAAAAAAATCAATTTCCGAAAGCGAGATCTAACTAATCAACAACTCTCTTTTCCAGCCCATCTGATATACAAATTGTGCTTAATGAACCTCGCAAAATCAATTACCTAGGTAACACTTTGCATGCAAAGGAAACCAAACACTGAATGCATGATGCATACGTAAACAGACATTGCTCACTGCAGATTATTTTTGCCCCCATTTACATTTGCATTAGCAATAAAAAACGTAAAAACTGACTGGTGCATATTCCTCAATCAGGTTCATTTCGTTAGGATAAAACTAGGCCAGATAAACCATATCCACCTAAAGACCAGTTACAGCATCCATTACAGCAAACCTGCAAATTGATTAATGTGACATCATGAAGCAGACAAACTAATGAAAAGCTGAAAAGCTAGGGCACAAAATAATACAGCATAAAGTATTTAGGTGACTCCTGAATGATGGATGATGGTACTTCTTTCTGCTGATAAAGGTCTTTTTACATGCCTGTTTAGCACTGACACTTTGTCAGGAAATACTGTATCATACATGCTGAAGATAACATTCTTAATGTATTGTTTGAGCATAATGTGGTTTATGTTCAGGGGACATAAAGAGAGGGCTGCTTGAGTCTGCTCTTTGTGCCTGGAGACTTTGATTAAGCACATATCTAGACTTTATCAGGCTCCTTATAGGAAGCCGTTTGCAGAATAAATAGGCTTTTGCAAAATGTTCTGAGGTAGAAGCCTAATAATGGAAAGAGGCAAAGCACACACTCTGGATATATTTCATCTGTCCATCCATTTACAATAAAGTGGTTGGTGAATAACAATATATCATGTTTGGTAAAAAGTAGTTGAACTGTACATCAAACTTTAAAAAAAAAAAAAATCAAAAAGCTGATCCACAGCTTTTCTGAAAAGTAACATAGTGCAGGATTTTAATTTTCTGAGCAGTGAGGCACAAATCTAAATCTGGTGTCATGAATTATTAAAGCCCCATTTATGGAGCTTTCTTCAGAGGAGGATATCCAGCACAGTATAGTACAAGCTCGAGATCAAACAGAGCAGAGAAAAGCGAGCCAAATGTAATGCAGAGAGCATTTCCACCAAAGTGTTCAGTGTTGCTCTGCACTTGAACACAACGGCGGATTCAGTCGGATGAAATGTGAGGAAAAAGCTCCGTGATTCTGAGTGAAAGAGAGATATGGAGGGTCTGGTCTCTCATCACATGGTCAGTGTTGGGCTCCTCTACGGCAACCATCATTTGAATGCATATGTGGAGGAAATTAGAGAATCTTTGTGAACCTTACCAGATGACAAGAGAGCAGATTTACTTCTGTTGAATATCACCAGACAATATATAGTTTGGGTGGTTGAAGGTAAGTGTCAGTCGTGGATGAATCACTCTTCACTGTGTCATCCAGCACTGCATGCCTTTGTGAAATAGCTTTTTCTGAGGCTGAGCTGCACTTACAAAACATTTTATCTTATCCCTGAAAGTATTTCTAAATGGCATGTCAGTTGAGTTCCTGCAGGGAACCTGTATACACGAGACTTTTATGGCCTTTTCATCCATTTGATTTGGACTGTGTAGCGTTTGGGTCGCACACTTGTTTCAAAGCACACACTACATCAAAAGGTGCCTTTAGTTTCTCACAGCATTATGCTAGTTGTGTAGATTTAGGATGCGGTGCACATATACGAAAACTAAAAAAAAAAACCTTATGAGGTGGATGTAATGGAATACAGTTGGTTCCTGAATTGTTTTGACCCCCTTGTGAATATTCCATAACTAACTTCTTTCCCATAAAATGTTCTCTGATTAGTTTGGCCTTCGTGCTTTATACGACTTCATATAGTATGAAGAGGAAAAGATTTAAAACATTGCCAGGTCACATTGCCAGGTCATTTAGACATGAAAACAAGCTTTGTGAGAGCCAAGAAAATATCATTTATTAGCTAAGATGTATCAGTCTACGTTCTGCTCTCACCTTATGGCTGCAAATATGTTGTATTTGTATTGCTAAGGACAAATCCAATTAAACCCCATTTAAAAAAGAAAACTTAAAACAACAATGAATTCATCTTACTAAAGTGTAATTTTGTGTAGCCAGTTTGATGCACATTATGCCTCCGTTTGAGCCTGACTGTGCCTCTTTAACATGAGTTGACAAACATCATTATCATCCAAAACCTATTAAGAAAGATAAAGGAGCCATACTGTTGCACTGGGTGACATATTGCTTCATTACAGTGAACATGACAAGTGTAGCTTCTTCTTCTCGTCAAGCTAGTCAAACGTGGAAAGCAGAGTAAAATCACAAAGCTCAGCGATTGAAAACACACTACCCTGCCACTGTTGGTCATAATGAGTCACTATCAGTCATTAACAAATTATAGCTTTTTAAAAGTGATTAAACGTTTTTCAGGCGACAATGGAGCTCTAAGGCAAAAACTATTTCGGGGTATGGGTACAAAGACAATACCTGCTAGCTGAATAAACTCACTGTCGGTTCAGTCTCTGCAGGCAATTTGCTGAAAATAGAAAAATATAACAATTGCAGCACCAACCTTTGAACGTGTCCCTCAGCTAAACCTGAGTTTCTGAACAAACTGAGCGACCAGTCAGCTCAAGAGCGTCATGAACTCAGTTATTCAAAAGCTGAAAATATATATAATACATGATACAACGCAACCCAAGAGAATTACAAAGCATCTCCTAATGCAGAAAGGTATATCATAATATAATATGTGCTAGCTGAGTACAACTAACCAGACAATTCTGGCACATTGGAGCTCTTTAATCACCAACAAAACATGCTAAGATTTACTTACAGACAATGCATCCTCAAGCAAGTTTGTTAGGAGGCAGACAGATGTACACAAGCACGCATGGAGCAACATTTTAAATTCATACGGCTTAACAACCGACTGGTGCTTTAATGGAAGTTGACAAGTACTGCCACTTGGCATGCAGTGTACACTACAATAATAAGGTCCACCTTTGTCGCAGTGTCTGCGGTGGTAGCTGAATTACAATTCAACTCAAGTGTTATTTTGTCTGCTCCCCGGTATTTCTCAATGAACACACTATCCAAAAGGGAATAGCTAACAACACTTCACCAACGCCTTTTGAAAATAAAATGAAAATACTCTAAAACATCAAACCGAGAACATTTCCAAGTGCCAATCACTCTGCAATCATTCTGCACTGCTCAGAATGTATTTGCACAATAAATGTCATTTTAAGGCGCTAATTAAACGCTTTGTTTAAAACCAGACTGGAGCTTTTTTATATTATAGTATTCTAATTGCACTCCCTGCTACTGTAATTCTGTCTTTATTTCCTAATGATCTCATTGATTCCGCACAGAGAATGTTTTGTTAGGTGTACCACCGTAACCTGTCCTCCCTTCTCTCTTCATGTCGACAGTGTTCATGGGCACGTTTGTCTTTTGAGGGTAACTCTTCACATTATGTAGGATTTACACTTTGAGGAATACATATCAATGCTTAGTAAATAACACATAAACTATCATCCAGTTATAAGCAAATATATAAAAGGATATTGTCTCATGTATTTGCCAGCAATTATAACTCCTTCTATGGAGCATCCATAACCTATGATGCAACTGTGTTCAAGTATCTTATCAAGCATTCGTTAACTGTTGATAGACCAGCTGTAGATGCTTGTTAGGAGGAGTAATGAAGGATGGGTTATTGGGAAATACATTGATACTATAAAACGTCCTGGTATCTGCATGCAACTGCATTATAGTGTGTAACTATGTCTTAATAACCATTAAATAACTGTTTATATACGACTTATCAATAACAAATAGAGGGGTTTAAATTAAAGTGTTACCCATTTAAGTTAGATTAAGGTCCTACTTGGATGGAGAGGACTGTACTGTAGGTCAGAACATTTTTAGAAAACATAATTTACAAGTTGAGTCATGGAAAAACATCAAGCATTTAACACAAATATATTAATAATGCATTATCTTTGTTGCAGTGACAACCCGGTTCCCTCTATAGCTTCCCCAAAGGTTGTTTTTAACTGTGATGTAATTTAACCCACTTTATACAAGGACGTTGCATTATCATTCAAAATGTATCAGGTCAAATAAAACTGATATTCAGTCATTTACACAGTAAATGGGTAGTGCATCTAAATGTGTCTTAGTCTGTGGGTTATCCTGAGTAATGCTGACATGGTTTCCGGAAAAATGGTGTCAATGTTGGATCTTTTAAATGTAATTTGTTAATGTTTCGAGCAGAAATGAACTCATTTTACCCTCCAGAGTATTAGACTGGAGGCAGAGATCTCAGACATGGAAATCTCAAAACATTTGTACACCATTTGGATTTATAAAAATGCAAACTACAGTGAACATTATTGCTCTAATGTGACAGACATGCACTTTACACAGTGTACTGTATATATACTGCAGTGCCCTAAACATGATTGAATATGTGGTGTCACTAAATTCCTTTTATGTTTCACTGCAGTTGAAACTCGGCAGAATATAAGCGAGTGGCAATCTCCGCAACTCTTTAACTTGTAATAAGAACCAGAGAAAGGCGAAGCGCTCGCCTCTTCAGCCAGATGAGGAGAAAATGAATTTCCAATGTTTATACTGTTTAAAACTACTATAAATTATAAAAAGAAAGAAAAGCTGATATAATTTTGTTTGAGCAGAATCTCTCCACTTGACTGAATGTGTCTATAAAATTCTCAGAGAAAAGTAGGTTGCAAAAATGGACTTAATTTGGCATGATAGATTGAGTCCATGCTTCACTGACTGTAATTGAATCTGTGACCTATTTCTTCAGAAGAAAATTGTCTCTTGGGCTATTTGTCACCATACATTTTAATGGAATTTCAATAGACAGACACTGAATTTATACATTTTCATCCAATTATTAGAATTGTCCTACCAATCTGCAGGTTGTTTTAAACGTAGTCCTTTATATAGTAATACCTCAGCCTTAAACAAAATCGTGGTCATGTCATGATGCAGATTTGTCTGCACCTATTTTAAAGAGTATAATCAAAATGAGCACCAACACAGCACTGAATGACAGGATTTCTGTTGTGCTATTCCTGACTCTGAATCCCACCAGAGATCAGCTGCTAAGACGGAAATCGCAATGCACACACACACACACACACACACACACACAACCATGTCCAGTTGTTCCTGGACTAAATGTCTCTATTAACAGAAATCATTGTTGGTTCTTCTGACCTGCTATAAAAAATATATACCTCAACTTACAGTAACAACCATCACTGATCTAGTTTGACATACGGTAAAGCGTAAGGGGATTGCTGAAAACAGATAAGATGAAAGAAGATCAATATTGCAATCTTCCACCAATCCACCTGTCAGTCAGATATATATGGAAATAGAGAAGGTACAGTATGTTACAGCAGGTGTTACTCAGAGCTGCATCTAGTAACTGACATCCCTGTTACTTATTATACTCATCAACATTGTACATTTAGCTTATTCTACAAAAAGCCTCGCTGGCAACCAGAATGATCAAATAGGCATTTAATCATTTCTTTCCATTTTCTGAACTCCTGTGCCACTTCTCCATGTATATGTCGTATAACATCATCCAGTATATAATGTATCATCACTATCACATTTGTAGGCTGATCTTCCCCTGAGTGAAATCTGAAATAGGACATGATGGTGCAACCTGATACTGCATGTGTAATAGGAGGCCACGGTCCTCCCAGACATCATAGTCTGACCTGATACTGTACAGGAAGGGCTGCTACCCTTGACAGGAGGTGCTTATTGAAAGGTCAGAGGATCATCAAAAGGATTACAATTCATCCTGAGGGGGACATGAATGTCTGTACAAAATTTCATGGCAGACCATTTAATAGTTGTCAAGACGTTTCACTCCAAGCTACAAATGTCAACCTTGAGATGGCGCTAGAATAAAAGTCAGGGGATCACCAAAGTCATTAGGATTCATCCTCTGGGAACCACGAATGTCTTTCTAAACATATGCGCCAATCTATTCAGTAGATGTTGAGACATTAAACTGAGTAAGTACAAAGGGTTTAACCTGCTGGTTGCACTAGTCTGGGGATCCATGATGTTCATTAGGACTAAACTCCTGGGCACAATGAACATCTAGTAAACAATCCATCCAATAGCTATATAAACAAGATATTTAAGTCTGGACCGAAGTGGTGGGTCGAACCAACTGACAAGGTAACATTGCCATCGCTGGAGCCATCCTGCTAGCGGTTATGGCGTGGCATGAAGGCAGCAGGGTAGGACCCACATGCAGACAGTACAGGTGAACAGGAGCTGATGATTGATTTATTTACGTGGAAGAGCTTGCAGATTCGTAACGGCAGGCAGCAACACAGGCAACAGGTAATCCAAAATCCATAGACAAAAACATGAAGAACATAGTAAAAAAGAAACTCACAGGACGCGACAGGCACCAAACACAAGCAACGACGCAAGGAGGAACAAAGGATTGGGGCAGGTATAAATGGACAAGGGACTAATGAAGGACATGAGGCACAGGTGAGCACAGGAGACGAGGGGAAAGGAATCAACACAGGAGGGAAAAATGACAAGAACGGGAAACACTTCAAAATAAAACAGGAAACTCGGAACACGATCCACGGGGCACGACACTAGCATGGCTAAAAATGGCATGTTGACATTCTCCAACTTTATTTCTCAAAAGACATTTTACGTCTTTTTGACTAAAAGGCAATGGCTGTCGCTCACAGCTGATTGCTACTGATTCCGGATTAAGCTAAATCTCCTCAGGTGCACCCAAAATCCAAAAAGGTGTCCAGAACGGTACCAAACTATTTTAAACCTTTCTTAACATTCTCACGCAATCTTATGCATAATTACACTAACTGCCTGTCTTACGGGCCAGACAACACTGCCAGTCATTTCCCTCCTGACATACACTGCATTTAATGGGTCTTCCATTCTTTAGGTCGCAGCCGATGCCATCAGCTGTCACACAATTATGTGAATTAGAAAGTTCAAAACTGAAAAGACCTGACTGATAAAAGGCACTTTGCTAATTATGGATTGTTTCAGTGTCCTCTGCTTGTTCAATTAAGTCAAATTGAGAACGTTTTCTTCATTCTCTCATAGTAAACTGCTGTTTATCATTAAAAGTTCAATTGGTTGAGTCTCGGTGGAAATGTTATCCATATCACACTAATGAGTTCCTAGATGTTTTTGTTCTAATTAATGCTACTAATTCCTGTTAATTAATTGTTGCTGAGGCTCGCTCCAGCTGCTGAGTTGAGGAACTTAAAATTGGGTCATTGAAAAAAAACCAAAAAATAACAAGTTGGTGATACTGAAAAATGGGTCTCGTTTTCTTCCCTAATTTGTTAAGCAAAATGCCTCAGCAGTCTGCTAAGTAGCACATGAAAGCTAATGTTTGCACTGGCAGCTATTTTGCATGAAAAAATCATTCTGTTAAATGATTTATCATATTTACGGATGAGTAAAATGTAAAGCAGAAGACGAAAGCCAGTGGCAGTCAAATACACTCAGAGTACTGTATTATTCTGCTCAAATGTAATGAGCTAGCAAACAAGAAGCATGTGCATCCAGCACCGTAGAGGGAAGTCATTGTGCTCAAAAGATTTCGCTTCACAGAAACCAACACGAATCTCATTGGTAGATGTTCAAAGATATTAATCTTAAATCTATCGTCTCAGAATCACCTGAGCCTGAGAGCTGGCAGCTGGGATCAATCAGCAAATTATTATTATTTTCTAAGATGATGGTGACAACGAGCTTCATGCAATTCACACCCATTGACACCCACCTGCTTTTCACCCCTAATCCAATCAAATGCACGGCTTGTGAGACAGATTGCGTTGTGTGGCGTGTGCTTATCCAACTGCATGAAGTGTGGGCCATTGCTCGTCTTCACTGGCGCTGTTCATCCTGTATTCCAGCCTTGGCCTTTCGCGCTGGGGTTATGTGCAAATATTTGAGGTTGAAATGTGTCAGAAGCTGCAAGTCAAAGCATTATCGTTCACTGACTTAGATTATTTTCTTAAAAAGAATAAAAATTGCATGTTTTGTCTTGTGGGCTCACCCATTTTGTGTTCTGTTGCTGCTTATAGCTTAGAAACCAAACACACTGTGACCAGTAATGTAATGTGATGCAAAACCAACACAGTAGCTCTGCAATAAAGACTACAATTGTGATACTTCATAGTAATTACATGTCATCCATTAAAATAAATAAAATACATTTTTGTCAGGAGTGTGAGAGAAGCGTTTGCTTGTGGGTATTTCTGAGGCTGTAGTCGCTTTATATTGAAAGTTTCGTCCAAGCCTTTTTTCCACAGATGCACGAGCAATATATTATTGGCTGGTGTGTCTAGCAACAGGCAATGGGACACAGATGTTCCCCATAACACCAGTCCAGCTTTCCAAAGCAGGAAACACAGCCGTTTACCTGGTGTGACATGTGAAGGATGTTAACCGTAAGATGTTGCTGTGTTCAAACGATATTCTGGATACACATTCATTTGCACTCTGTTGGTGCTGTCCCCCTCAATACCCCTACACAATTCGGCACATAAATGACAGAGTGTATCTTGATTGCCTAGTTGTTGAGCACTTTCTCGACATTGGGGGGTTCCCTGCGTGGTGTCACTTAATATGCAGGGACACGGGATATTTCTAAGACGGATGTACTGATATTTCCTATCGTGACATAAATTGAATGGGTGTGAAGTATGCCATCCTGTCCGCGTTTTTTGGAGCCTTTTCTATGCTCTTATAAACAGAGTGCAAAAAAACTAAAGTATGACACACATCGGATTCACATGACAACCGGGGTTTTGACATTTTAAAGACCTAAAAATGGGGTAATTGTCAAGAAAATACTGTTGCAGACAGTCATTAAATAGGTCTTAAATATCATTCCAATTGCTTGGATAATAATTAACAGTGTTGCACCGCTCAAAGATACAATGTGATCAAAGCTACATTTCCCTGTCTGATGGCATTGTTTAACAAATGCCAAAGCTATTAAATCTGGCACTGCTGTGGAATATTAACTACACTCCTCTGAGATGTTATTGAGCCAGCAGCAGTCTGTCAGACAGACAACAGCAGCTACCAGCCAAAACCAACATTATGTTTATAATGATATTGTATTAAGATCTCTCTGTCTGTCTCTCTCTCTCTGTCTCTCAATCTAGAGGACCGGACAAATGAATTCATCACGTGTGTGTTTAGAATTTATATAACAGAACAAATACCACGATGCGTGCCAACAAATAAAGTTAGCTTGTAAATAGAATGAGAAAGAGTATAATTAGCAGCATCTGTGGCATGTTATGTGCTGCTAAACATGGTATTTGCTTGCTTCAGCCTTTTTACTGGTGAAATAGTCAGAATAGACAGGCCACTAACTTGAAGACAAACCAAGCAACAGGGAATGAGGAGCTCATTCATCATTTCTCTCTACAGTGTGCGACACTGCAGTACAGTCAAACAAGGTGAGAGGTGATCCTTTTATTCTCTGCTGATGATGAGAAGGTGATCCATAAAGATTTTCTATACTTTTTTCTCAGCTAGTGCCAGCTGTCCCTAGCTAGTAACTACAAACAGTAAATGTGGTGGATAATAGTTATTGACCCCTGCTGATCAAAGGAAAAGAATTAGACATTTGGACATTTGCCTCACGTGCCTCACGGTGCACAGTGGAGCCGCGGTACACGGTTAAGATAGAAAAAAGACGCACATATATATATATGTATTATCCTTAGCTTGTGTTGGGACTCAACATTACAGATCCTGTCTGATTTATTTACCATCTATTAGAGAAACAGGGGCGGCTGTGGCTGAGGCTGAGGGTGTAGTGCGGTCGTCCATTAACTCCAGGGTTGGTGGTTCGATCCCAGCTCCCGCTGTCCGCATGTCGAAGTGTCCCTGGGCAAGACACTGAACCCCGAGTTGCCCCCGGCGGAGGCCAGCATGGCAACTGTGTCCCCATCGGTGTATGAATGTGGTGTGTGTGTGTCCCCTAAATGTCTGTTTGTCTGCCCTGCGATTGACTGGCGACCAGTCCAGGGTGTTTCCATGCCTCTCACCCAATGTTAGCTGGGATTGGCTCCAGCGA
>JAVQJF010013708.1:0-20209 GCA_036023855.1 Gadopsis marmoratus | reverse complement strand
TATTTTGTGGTTTCTCTCCCCCCCCCCCCCCCCACTCCTCACAATAGTTTATATATAACATAAAGTTCTCAACCATCAAAAGATGAAAAGGAAGAGCTCTTCATGGTGGGTGATGGCGTTAATAAGGATGATAATGATGTCATGGCTGGTGACATCATCACAGTGTGCCAGCCAGCAGAACAAAAGAGGGCTCTGCCCGGTCTGCCTAGCTGTCTTGGCAGCAGCAACAGAGAGAAGGGAGAGAGAGAGAGAGAGAGTGCCCAAAGATTGATGTATCCATTTGGCTTTCAGTTTAATTCTGCCTTTCTATTCACATATTCAAATTTTCCCGTGTGAGCTTTTGTAAGGAGGAAAACATTTTGATTTGTTCTGCCGACTTTATATCTCTATTACTAACTGGAAAGAAAGCACTCTGTTAGTTCATGCAGGATATCCGGTGATTTGGCTCTCCACTCCAAATCTTTGATGCTATTTAAAATGTATTGTTTTCACAATGATGCCTGTTCCCAGCCTCTGTCTTCACTCTCCTCCCCTCTCTTCTCTGTCTCTCTTCCTCTTTCACCCTCGCTTTCTGTGTCCCTCGCCTAAAATCTCTATCTGTCCTCTTGCAGGACTCGGAGAGAAAGGGCTTCATGAACAAGCTTTATGCCATTCAGGACGTGTGCATCAGTGTGCAGAATGCACTGGATGAAGTGGCCTCCTATGGCGAGAGGATAAAGAAGTGAGTCGTAAGCTCAGTCCTCGGCACCCGGCTCGCTCTACTATCTGTTTTTTCTGCAAAGTCAGGTTGCCCCGCTTCCCCTTTTCAGCCTAACTGACCATAACTCAGTGCTGCTCTCAGGAAACACTGCCAGCATGACACCCAACGCTGAGAGACAAACACACAGGCTGTCTGTCCATCACCATCTCACTTAACCCTGCATGACCTCTTAACTGAATCATATACATACTAGATTAAACACACGTGACTGCACATGCGCGCACACACAAACACACACAAAACCATGTATTTACTGGACACTCCTGCACACACAGGTGCCCTCATTTTCACATTCAAAGCAAAGGCAAGGCAGGGAAATTTGTTTTGAGAAAAGAGTCAGGCTACAGGTTCCTTCTTCAGTTACAGGTAAAAACATTTTAAATCAAGCTGAAGCATTTGTGACCTGTATTTCCGTAAAGTTGAGAGCATTTAACTGATTGTATAGTGTGAATTGTATTGAGTCATAGCCCATTTCCACCCTGCAGTGCTGACCTGTAAGACTTTGGGTGAAGTTATTTCCTTCTGCGCAGTTCCAGTGAGTATGAAGAATTTGTAGTGCCGGGGCATCCAGATCAGCCTGTTTGGGTTGAAAAGTATTAAAATGCCCTCCCTGACTTCTCTTTCTACTCTTTCTCAGCATGTTTGGCTGGACTGAGCTTTGCCATGTTTAGTATTTATTTTTTTTTTTACACTTCCTTTTTTCCTCTCTTTGCAGCACATTTAACTGGACTGTGCCTTTCCTGAGCTGGCTGGCCATTGTGGCTCTCGGAGTGGGCACCACCATCATCTACTTCATCCCTCTAAGATACATTGTGCTAGCCTGGGGTGAGATAATGTCAACATGATGTAATGTTTATTTACATGTACTGTAAGTGTAGGTAATTCAATTTAAAAGCTATGGTTAATTGTAAATATAGTCTCTAAGTGAACCTGTGCAATTTCTATGTTCCATGCTGCTGTTTATGTATTGTATGAATGTAATCAAAGCACAGTCCGTTAAGATTTGCAGTGCACTCTCAGTGAGTGTAATTCAAATTGTCAGAAAGTACAACAACCATAAAGGCTTTGACAACTTGTACCACATGCATTGTGCCCTGATGTCCACCTCCCATTCCCAACTCTTCCCAACCTGCCCCCACTGTTTCTCTCTCTCTCTCTACAGGGGTAAATAAATTCACCAAGAAGCTGCGAGACCCATATACCATCGATAACAACGAGCTGCTAGACTTTCTGTCCAGAATGCCCTCAGATGTACAAGTGGTGGGTGAACCTTCTATTTTCATCTTTGTCTCATCTTTTATATCTTTTTAACACATCTGTCAGTTCCAGACACGGGCAAGGGTTAGGGTTCCTTTTACTATCTCCCCTGTCTCCTAACACTGCCTGTTTTCTTTCCTTTGCCTCCTTTCAGCCATTGGATCTTTACCGTTGCACTTTTCATGTAGGGTGAACTGACTATCCATTGTTTTAGCCATGCAGACATCTAATCTAATTGTTTCAAAGTCGTTTCTATGTTTTCCTATTAATAGCTTCCTAGTCTAATTCAATTTCCACATACATAGCTGGAGCTGTGTAATAAGATAACGAGGTTAAGTGAGTTTAGTGCCCAGCATATAACTAGGTTGATTGACTCCATATACATACACTCACACACAATTACAGTTAGCTGTTGTTTCCCAGTTATGCTAGTAATTGAAACAGAGTGTAAACCAACAGTTAACCAGCTCCATGCAGTTTTGCTTCTACATTAACCGTGAGATCAGATTAACTTTGTGGCTGAAGACTACAGATGCTTCGTTAGGTAAAATATATGTGTGTAGATGTGTTTGTGTGTGTGTGTATGTTAACTGTAACGTGCTGTGCTGCTCAGGACAAAGTGCAGTTTAAACTGCAATTAAGCGGCAGCTTGTGAAAGTCGTTATCCAGCACCGATGGCGTCCGCTGTGGCCGTTAAACCGTGCTGTTGTGAGTTCAATACACAGGCACGTGAACGCACAGAGATACACACATGTAAGCTGAGGCTGAACGACCCAGGCCTCTGATATGACCAATCCCCTGCCACATCAGCGCTGACACACTTCCTCTTTGATCACTTGTTGCCCACAACTTCTTTCATCTTTACGGGGTCATAATCCTTGCTCCCCTACACACCCCTGCCAACCCCCCCGTGTTCTCCCCCGTCGGCCCCCGTTCAGTTTTACAGTTTTGTAGTTTACTGGGGCCTGCTGCTACAGTAGGCACAAGTCAGGTAGCCATCGGCTTAAATGAGCCCAAGCTGTCCCCTCTGGTGAAGTTCAGCAGCCACCTTACACACCTGGAGGAACGGGGCCCCGACAGGTCTGAGGCCTTTACAAGGCCCCTAATGAGGGCCTGCTGGCTAGGGATGGTGGGGGCAGACATGCTGCTCTGGTCTGGTGCCTGTGCTGCTGGAGTTGTGCCTACTGTATAAGTAATACTGTAAGTGCTACTGTAACGGTTATTGCTGCAGCTGTTGGAATGGTAATTGTTGCCAGGTTTCACTGACAGCTTGGAGGTTTACCGAGTAATGAGGGTGAAAGACCAAGGGAGAGGGGTAAGAATAGATTTCAGGGGAGGAAAGATGAGGTTGGAAATAGAGAAACAGGAGGAGGAATGAGGACAGAAAGTACAAGTAGAGTTGATTGATAGATTAGTTTGATTAATTAGGTCAGGGTAGTCTTATATGTATCAATAAGATAAGGTCATTGAAATTTTAGCTTCACTGCTCAGTCAGCTGATAAAGAATGGAGATCTACACTGATCACTTTTTCACCGAATCCAAAGGTTAATTTTCTGCGAAGACACCCCTGCTCTGCGGTCGTTGGCTAAAAACAGACCAGAACATTCTGCTCTGCGGCGCGTCTCGACGCTGCCTGTGGTGGAGGGTTCACCTCATTGCCTGCCCTCGCCTTACTGGGTCAAAGCCATCTGTGGGGATTAATCCCTTTAGGCTCTTGGATGATGCACAGAGGTGCTGGGGTCCAATTGGAGCATCCCCTCGCGGGCACGTGTCCATGGCACCCACTGGCACTGGGACAAGGGCCGACTATGCTTGATACCCTGGATGACTAATGAAGTGCTATTTCAGGGCCCTGGTGTGACCTAACACACATACATAATCACACACACACTCTCCCAGCAGTAGTGCATGTGAGGTGGGTTGGGGGTGTTCCGCATCATTTGGAGGTGCTTCAGTGCAGCCAGAACTGATGAGGTTCTAATGACTTTATAAACAAAGGGCATCCACACTGGGCCGCAGTCCATCATAACCTATGTAGCTGTACACCACAGCAACTGTGGAACAGCTTTTGGACTTTCATAGTTTTCTCATCTTTCATGTATCTTTGTAGTTTATAACCTAAAAGAAACTTGTCATTTACAACAACACTCACTCATCAATTGTACAGTTAATGGAAGGTAAGTCTTGCGAACCAAGCCCTTTTAAATCAATGATGCTGGGCCCCTAACAGCACTGTCAAACACCCTTTAAAAACTGATGCCCCAGTGGTGCATGGAAGCTGCAACGGGCAGAGTTACCTTTTTACCACCTGAACAGTTTACTTAAATCATTACGTCCCTCTGTGAGCAGCAGTGTTAAAGGCTGGCATGGTATGCAGTACATGTGTAGCTGTGCCTCTCTGGGCAACAGTTTCTTGTATGGTTTAGGTCTTTTACTAGCATAAGCTATCTTTACGGTCATTATCAGGGAATCCTTCATGTCCTCTTAAACGAGGCCAAACTGAGCACCTTTATAGTGCTAAGTATTCCCTACCTGGCGTTTGGGGGGGTGTCAGTGCACTAGTATGTTTTACGACACTATTAGCCATGCGAGCTAGGGAGTGCATAAGTAGGGCCAAGGCAATTAGCATGCCAAGTGGCCCTTTATGATCGGTGTAAAAGAGCTGGATCAAACCCCCAGTACAAAAATAAGCATGAATTCCAATTTAGTGCCTAATGAGCAGTGGGGAGTCAGGTTAATACTTTTAGACAACATTTATGTTGGGGATGAAACCTCATTGGATATACAGGGGTCAAAGGCAGGATAGTTAACGTTGCCAGATGCCATCACTTACATCTACCAGAGGTCTCTCTCTCTTTCTCTCTCCTTCACTTTGTCCTTCCTTTTGTGACAAATTTAAACATTTCACTGCAAGTGGCCAATTAGTCAATATTCAGTATGTGTCATGCCACAGCAGCTAATAGGCAAAACTTTCCTTACTTTGCCTTTTTTTTTGCTCACTGGTTTGTCACCTTGACATGCCTTTTCTTTCCCAACAATAGACGTGAGTGCTGAATCTTCCTATCTGCAGATGTGTGAACTATGCACAATAGTGTTTCCCTGGAAACATTTAATAACCCTTATGCTCCATTAGGCGTCACATGAGATGAAACCCGCTGAGGTTTGTGCTCTCTGGAAAGGACTGGAAAACAGAATAACATAGTATCATTAAAATGTTGCTCCCTTGCCTTTCTTGACTTCATTTATTTACTCGCCTATTTGCCTTTTTTTGCTCATTGTCACCCACCTTGGTTTTGCCTTGTCTGTCTGCCCACATTGGCATCATCAAAACACTGTCAAAGGTTCAATGTGCGAGGGAGAGGGAGAGGGGAGCAGGTCCCAGGATGCTTTGTGGGTAACACCGTTAAACGAAGCACGATGCACGGTACACGGCGCCCCTTCAGCAGAGCACACTACAAAGCCTGTTTTGCACTTGTACTGTCAACATTTGGGAGAGGAGAGGAGCGAGGGTGGAGCAGCCTTTGAGCAGCGCTGGGTCTTTACCCACTGCCTCTCCTGTCGATGTTCCCTTTATGCTCCCCACTCGCGCTACCAAATTGCTTATGTGCTCGCCGCATTACCACACTTTTTACTTTCACCCAATTCCGGTTTCTTTTATTTTGCTAACGTCCCACTTTCTCCTCACCTCCTCTGCCTTTTCTTCTGTTTTTTTACTTTAACTAGCGCTTGTTGTCTGCATCGGTTTGGTGACTGTGTTTGCTTCTGTGTGTGTGTGTATTAGGTGAGGTGAGTGGGGGAGCCAAGGGTATAGCATCAGGCATGCCTGTCACCTATAAGGTGCAATTGAACCTGTGACGCATGAGCCCCGTTTCTCTTGGTTGGCAGCTCTTCACAGAGAAAACTCCCGTTTGATTGAGATATCGTTTTCTTTTTTCTTTCTGCACCCTTTATTTGTCGATCCCCTTTGCTACTCTTCATGAGAAACAAAACCCCTACTTTCTCCTGACATGCAAACTTTTCTTTGTGTGTCTGCACTCACAAAGAGTTTTGTTTGCACAGGAATGTCAACACACACAATTAAATCGCTTGTTCTCTTTTGCTGCCATATTGGTTTGGCCTTATAACGGGACCACTAACAGCCAGTGGTCCCGTACAGCACCTGTCCTACTTTTGGATCCTTGCTTGAAGCTTGCAGCAAACAGTGAGTGAGAACGAGTGGCATATGGAGAAACATTTTGATGAAGGTGGATTTTTTGTGAATTTGCGTGATATTAACAGATACAGTATATGTCCATGTAGCAGTGCTACATGCAGATGTGCTGTTACCTCGTTTACTCATGAGTGAATTTAATCTTTTAGCCATTCACTCACCGTTGAGGTACCACTGTCATTGATCGCAGTCAGTGTGGGCATTCTGCCATGACTGTCATGGTCCCCTAACGAAACTACCACTGCGCACACACACACACACACAGATGGGGCCATATAAACCCCTTTCTGTCCCCTGGGTTTTTGCTCCGTTGTCTGCTTTAGTTGGCAGAGCTATAAAAGAATCCACACCCACATGAGAACTGTATCTGTCATCACCCGAGTGTCCACAGATCTCCCTCTTTCTCACCCAATGTCTTCTTCACTCATTGTTTTCTCTCCTGTTCCCTTTGTTGGTTTGTCCCCCTCCCTGCCCTTCCTCCCCTCGGTCTGTCTATTTCTGTCCTGTCTTCTATCTCACTTCCCATCATTCCTTTTCTTCCCTTGTTTTCTCCACCTGTATTATTTCCTTGTCACCTTTCAGACTTTCTTCTAATCTATCTTCTCTCTCATTGTCTCCAATGAACCAAATGTATTTGTACAGCTGTTTTAGTAGGATGTTAGTATGTCTTGTGGACAGTGAGGAGTATCCAGATCTGAATCAGTGCAGTCTGGCTGCCTACTGAGACATAGAGAGCAACACATGCTGGCCTAACCACTCTGTAAGCACCATAACGAGACTTTGGTGACCACCACTGTGAGACAGAGGAGCCGGAATACCCCACTGTATGTGTGTGTCAGTGTGCAATGTGCAGATTTGTGTGGGATATTTATGAAATAAGAGTGGCAGGGTGGTGTGGAAGGCGCAGGGGTGTGTGTGTGTGTGTGTGTACTTTGTCTTTTCTGGTATTCATATGTGTATGCATGTGTCTTTGTCATTGAAGCGGCAGTGGGAACCAGTAGAAGATGGATGATAAAGGCTCGTTCCCAGCCAGCGCTGAGAGACGCCGCTGTTCCCGTCCACAGCAGACAGACCCACCATGAGACAGAACAGAGAAACCATATTGACGTCAGTTTGTTGTCTGCCTGGAGAATCAGAGAGGGTGTCAGTCAGTCAGACAGGCAGAGTAGCCTACTGTATCAGCCCAGGATGGATCCCACAGACGATACTGGTTCTTTGGTGCTGTGACTGTTAAGTCATGTTTTTTTTTTTTCTATTAGTATTCTGATTCAGTGGCTAGTGCTTGTCAGTGTCTTGAATCTGTCTAGGCTAGCGACTGTATTTGTGTGTGTGCATCTGAAAAGTGAGAGACTGTAAGAGTGACAGTCTCTGGTTGTTGATGCTCAGCCAGTGTGATGCGTATTGAGTGTCCATCACTTAAGAGCAGCTTCTTTCTAAGCTCTGCTCACCATCTTTGCAAAGAAGTGGGAATCAGTTCTGTTTGGGAGAAAGAGGTGACAGTGATGATGCTTAACATATTCTATATATGAGAAGATGGATACCACTCCAATGTGTGTCAATTAAATATGAAGTTACAGCCAGTTTATGCTTAGCTTAGCGTAAAGAATAGAAAAATATTACAAAATCAGCATACCAGCATCTCCAAATCTCACTAATCAACACATATATCTCGTTTATTTAATCTATACAAATAAAAATAATAAATTATGGTTATGTTTTGGCCAGGTGCAGTAACTTCCTGGAGAACCCTGCCGGTTTGAGGAGGTCATTGGTTCCGATCAAGAATAGTCCAGAACATAACCTCTGTAAAACCACAGCTTGTTCTTTTTGCACCAGGTGGCTTTTGTTACCTTTTGGATAGCGCCAGGCTAGCCGTTTCCTCTGTTTCCAGTCTTTATGCTAAGCTAAGTTAACCAGCTGCTGGCTATAGCTTCAGCTGACACATAATAGCTGCATTTCTACTCTCATCCAGTACTTGGCAAGAAAGCAAATGGGTGTATTTCCCAAAATGTCAAACTATTCCTTTATGTTTAGGTTAAATTAGGGCCAGAGCAGATGTCGACATGCAATTGGTGAGTTTTGGTCAGCTTATACATACATAACTTGAAGCTTTAAAGCAACGTTATGCAAGAACTGGTATTTTTTGCGACTTGGTGCCCTTTCAGTTTCCAGAGTGCTGTACACTCTGAACTGTGTTCTTTAAGTAAAATAAAGGAAACTAGAAATTTGGGACTTTCCTCCTTCCCTTTTGCTGCGTGTAGTTGAACCAGTCACCCCAAGTTAAAAAAACACTCCCAAGTTGATGATGCTGTTCTGTACCTAATGGCCTCCACCTGTCCTCCACCTGTCTGCAAGGAGACAGGAGCCACATCAGGTCAGGTCTGCTCTAGTGTCTCATTATTGAAAGGAAGGAAAAGCTCCACATAGACAGATTACTCTCTCACTGCAGTTCAGCCAGCCTCAGTGGAGAGAGAACGATGTAGAAGAGATTGTACATTTTTTGTTTTTTTTTTACCATGAATGATGCAAACACAGTGAAAATCTCTAGTGCATTTGTTTGCTAATCTCACTGGCCAATAGATAGTTTTCTAATGAACATTAGCGATCAGTAATGTGTTGATACTCTAACCTTAACCACCAGCTAAGCACAAGCTTTGGTTTTCAAAGGCTTACGGTGCATTTTCTTCTACCTTCTGTCTCCTTCCCATCTCTCTGCCCTTTCTCTCCTCACCATCTTGCCATGCTGAGATGACTCTGTTGTCTCTCCAAGCTTTCCCATGAGGCCTTGCCCTGTTCTGTTTGTTTGTGTGATCCCTTCCCTTAGGCCACTGTCCCACATCTGTGGAAGTATGTGTGTACATGTATATTTGTCTGCGTCTGTGTGCAAGCACGAGGGAATTTGGAGCTTTGAACGCTGTACATGGATTGTGTGTGTGTGTGTGCGTGTGTGTGTGTTGTAATCAGTGTGTAATCCCTTCCCTGAGGCCACTGTTACACACAGCTGGACTCAGAGAGCCTCTGGAGGGTTTCTGTTCTATTCAAGCATCCTTTGCTCTTTCCACCTGACCGGGTGGTGTGTGCGTGTGCGTGCCTGCATGTGTGTGTCTGCATGTTTTAACAGGTGCAATACCGAGAGCTGAAACTGGATCCCAATCCCAGTCCAAATAAAAGGAAGAAAAACAACCCCGGGTAGATGACGGTGTCCACCCACCAACTCCTCTCCACTTTTCTTCTCGTCGTCTATTACTGGACACTGAGGAGCAGAGGAAGACGGCTCTGGACCGGCTTGGCTCAACTCTCCTTCCCTTTTTTTTCCTTTCCTATTTTCTTCTCTTAAACCTTTTTTCTGTCTTCAATTACTCACGGTGTACAGTACAGTTTCCTGAGGTGTAAATTTTGTATGAAAAAAGACATGTACAAGAAGTCTCTTGAATTATTCTTATCACCATTATGCTTTTGATTGATTTTAAAGGCCAATGGGAAGGATGGATGGAATGACCTTTTTCTCAGCCATGTGAGCCACTCTCTTCCTTTCTTCTCTCCATCACTCTGACAGCTTGGAGGACTCTGTCCAATTACTCGCCACAAGTGTCACACAATGAGTAAAACGAGTATTAACATTTATACTCACCATCCCAAAAAGAGATTCTCAGTGGATCCATGTTTATCAAAATACAAGCCTTATATTAACATTCTGCATTTTCACCCTGCAATAGACTTAAGTTTGTTTTTTTTAGCTTGTATTATAGTTATATATTAAATGATTTTGGTAATATGTTCATATTTTCTAATTGTTTTTGTACTTAGGTATATTTTGTTTTCTGCCCCTCTTGGACGTGTTAACGATGTTATGTGTTCACTGGAATTAATGTGGATTTTTTTTCCACTTAACTCAGCCAGCCAAGTTGATTAGCAATTATGGTGGTAGCCTCCAGATATGTCCTTCTACACAAATGCAGAAGTGGACCAACATGCTGAAGGCTTGTATCTGCCTGCACTTTAATACAATGGCCAAATTAGCTTTTTTCCAAGATGAAACTCCAAAAAAAAAATCAAACCACAGTGGTATTATTTTAAATACAGTGGGTCTGTTCTTAATCATCATAATCATCATTAAATACACTGTTGAGTATTGGACAGTTGATGTTATGCCCCAATTTTTTTTTTAACTACTAACTAAATGCCCAGATAATGTAGATGTAGCCTTGTTTAAGCCCTTAAAAAACATGTCAAAATTCCCACTCAATCGGCGACACACCTTTTCTGCCTGTCAGGAGGCGCAGCAGACTGGGCTGTGGTGGTGTTAATATAGAGATCACCTGGTCTATGCAGAGTGTCGCCAGGCAGGCAGGCAGGCCTTTAGGCAGCCACAGCCCTAATCTTGTTTGAAAGGCTGGACTCCTTTCCTCTCATCTCCCCGTGTGTTCGCTCGGCAGCCACACACACACACACGCACACGCACACAAAAAACCCTCTCACATGAATACACCGCTTCTTTAAGAGATCTCGCATACACATACTGTACCTACTTGCTCACAGATGAAAGCATAACATCCCAATTGAGCAGGCACATTCTCTCCCTCTCAGGCACACACACTCACACAAACATGCTCTCTGTGATGCTGTGCCCCAGGCTGGCCGCCCTCTCCATCTGCCCCACCTCCTGTGCCCATAGCTCAACTTTGATCTGTCTTTCCAGAGACAGAGGCTTGTGTATGTGAACTGTGTATGTTTGCGTATACACGTTTATGCAATCAAAGACATGTTGCTTTTCTGAGCGTTGGTGTGTGTTACAGTTGTATCTCCCCTCCAGCTGTAGACTGATTCAGCGTGTGTGTGTGTGTGTGGTGCAGCAGAAGTGCCAGCTGTTGTTTGGTGTGGCGTTTGCTGGTGTAGAAGGCCGTCAGCTAGATGAGCAGCAAGTCGCTGCGTGACAAGAGAAGGCTCTGAGGGGACTTAGGCCTGAGATGTCAAGAGAGGGAAGGATGTGTGTGTTTTATGCTATTTCAGACCCCTCTTCCCATCATGCTTCTCTCCGTTTGCTCTTTCTGCGGCTCCCTCATTCATCAGTGAGCAGGGTTGCGACCCTGTCTGAAGGGACGGTCTCCTGGGCTTCTTGCTGAGCATCTGTTGAAAGATCACAGCTCAGGCTGCATTTGAGGAGGTCTCCTCTCATCCTACTGATCCCTGCCTCCATCTACCCCCCCCATGTTTTTGTTCTGTCTTTCCCCTTTGTCTGTCCGTTCATCTGTCTGTCCGTCTTTATCACTACACTCCCCCTCCCCACAACTAGCACTCTCGCCCTGTCTGCTTGCCATCTCCTGTACCCTGCCCTGCTCCCTCCCTCTTTACCCATCCATCTCCATGCTTAAATATCAACAGGCTTGGATCTGTCACTCCAGAGGGCCATTGATTTTGTTTTGTTGCTTTGAGGAATCCACTTGAAAGACAATAACACTGTCCCCCAAGAGCGGCGTCGCAGACTGATTATAGCCTCCTCAACAAACACACTCCGTGGCTCGTGAAGGATGGCTTTTTATAATGCCTGAAGGGATTGTTTGAATACCCGATATGTGTGTGTCTACTACTGTATGTAGTTATTTTACAGCAAATTATGGTGACTATTGTGTGGTATTGCATCCAAATACCGTTTCTTATTTTTTTTTGTCATTTATGATTAAGTTTTGGCTCTGTTTGCAAGCAAACCAAAGTGTTTCTTATTCATTTATGTTCGTATTTTATACAGTATGCCTGTTGGTCTGGTGGTGATATTGTACAGTAAGTGTATGCCTGTCTTATTTTCTAAGACCTGTCTTTTTCTGCCTGCAAAGTTGCCTGCCTGTGACATCATCTTCATGTGCCCAGTCCTGACCAATGACATTTTAGGACCGAATTAAAGAGCCTGAGACGTGGGTTAGCCAGAGGGGTGAAAGAAAATATGTATATTTCTGGTTTAAGAAATTAAATGCATCTGATGTATGTTGCTTATTTTGAGAAAAAAAAAAGAAAAGAAAAAACATGAGATTAAATATTTTCTAGCATCTTCAGAGTGTCTGGGTTATTGCAGAATTTGTTTTCCACATCAACAATCTCATCCCTACTGTAAGGCAGCACTGGTAGCAGCAAAGGGAATATAAGGCCATTCATTTCTGTCTCAAATAACCAATTGCGTTCACATTTCAGCTTCAAATCCCCCTCTCCTCACCTCCGTCACCCACTCAACCCACAGCAACAAGCAGACCTAAGCCCCCCTCTTCATTCATGTTCAGCTTCAGGAAGTGGCTCATTCCTCACTGCTGTCTGTGTGGCTAACACCCTGAGAGCACATCAGTGCCTCGAGCATTTCAGACCAGGATCACTTCTGTAAGAACTGGTTTTACTCTCTGTCACTGTGGCCCCCACATGGTGCCACTCCATTATGTTGGAGCACCTTTCAGCCTCACACTGCAGTAGACATATTCCCCCTGATTAATCGGTATAAAGGTTCGTACAAAGTCCTGAAAATTTGAAAAAAAACGCTTCATTTTAACTTATGTTGTCAAGGTTAGGACTAAGCTTGAATTTGAATATACTCTTTGAAAAATGCTTGATATTCAATGTAATCTGGTGTTTCGTCTACACAGTCTTTTAATATTTTATATTAAATGATCGCACCATATTTGTTGCCTCTTGGTATTTATAGTGGCCATTTAGATTTGATGATTAATGTGTCGGGAGTTTGGAAATTCTTTGTTTAGGTACCTTGAAAAGTGATTGAATTTCACTCTTAAAACGCTGAAAGATTTGATACTGATGAATCCTGTATCAAATACTTGACCACTCAGTCAAGTTATTTTCATTTTGTTGTGAAAAAATAGTGACAAACTGTTTAATCTTTGAACATAAAGTAATGTGGCTGTACAAAACAAGAACTTGAGGTAGTAACAGTCTATACAGCATTGCAATAAATTATGCAATCTTAGGTAGTGAAACATACAAACCATGTTGATAGAACCAAAAGTATAAAATGGTTTCTCTGTAGAAATCAACATAGAGCCATCTTAAAAAGCACATGCTAAACCATTTACCTGAATGGGGAGGCAGGAGGTGGCCACATTATTTTGTGGACAACCACAGAAGGCCAGATGGTGTTTGTTGCCTGTGCAGTCATTTTTAAGGTCTTCTTGAATTTTATGATTATAATAAACGGTTGTACATAACTGACAGATAACTTTCTGTTAACATTTCTATTTACATGTTGTGCACGTGAGTGTGTCGTCCATTGATCCTATGTCACAGGTCAGCCACTAGTGCTTCTCCCCTAGACTTAAGATCCTCCAGTATCTCCATTAAGAACAGTGTGTTCTCTCCTTTGCACTCTTTCACTGCCTGAGACACCTGCCCCAGGTAACTCCCTTTGCCGAGCTCCAACACGGTCTCTGCGTCCTCCACCAGTCTCACTGCCCGCGGGTCCATCCAGCCCAAAGTCACTTTTTGAATGGAATGTGCCTCCAGGGCCCGGACTAGCCTGTAACCCGTGTTGTGAGATTTGTCGCTGGGCTGTGCCAGGCCGGACAAGCCCGTCTCTTGTAGGTAGGAGAAAATGAGGTGGGCCAGCAGAGAGGATCCCACCTCTAGGAGGGGCAGGTTCGAGACCTCAGTCACTGTGTTTCTAAGGGACGAGTCTCCAACCTGCGCGCTGTGGAGGAGCTCCTCCCTCTGACTTGTTGCAGAGACCAAATCCAGGACATTCCGCCCGTCTCTATCGGTCTGCTGCAGGAGAGTAGAGCCTGGAGGGGGCAGAGGTATACAGGATCAGATCACACAAGAGTTATTGACTATGATTACAGTCATCTCTATCACAACTCAAGGCTACTATGTGCTACTCGCAAATGTGCCACATACCCTACATAATGCACACAAAATCTTGCATTTCTGGAATGGCATTGCTGCACTTGAAAAGATTGTATGCATGGATCAAAATGCTGCAGCAAGAGGAAACAACCTGCAACAGCCACAAATGTTTTCCTGTAAATACCTTTGATACCTTTAACAGGAGTCTTTTTTTTAATAATTTGTGCTACAAAACAAAACACTCAAAAGTCAACCTCCGCTTGTTATAGTAGCACCAAACACTTCATCAATATTGAACAAAAGACAAAATTAGTTTCTTTAAGAACCGTGAATGGCTCTATCGAAGTAAGACAACTCTAAAAGCGCAAGGACGAGAGTGCATCATGTATTCAGCTGTTGAGTGCTCGAGACAAAGTGAATGCATGGGTACACCCCCACCCACCCCACCACACACACACACACACACGAAACACTGTAAACACCCCTCCCCCGTATTCTTAAAGCTTATCTTAAAGTTGCCTCCCAGATTTTAAGCAATGAAGGATGCACTCTTGTTATAATCTTGAGTCACAAGTACTTTCAGGTGATGCCATTCATAACATTAGGTAACATCCACCTGTAGTTTTTGGAAGCAGCGTAATAGCAGGATTTGATCAGCTTTGAAATCTTAGATTTTAAGATGACAGATTGGCCTGAGACTCGGTTAATGAGTCTAATGTATACGGCCAGCTGAAGCATCAGCGATAACGTCACAACACACCGACATGCAGCATCATTATCAAATAAGGCGGAAGAGGCACGGCATAGGTCAATGGCAGGACACAGAAACAGATATAAATAGTGCACACGCACATGAATGCATATGCAGCAAAGTACACACGTGCATACAGAAACTCTCCCACGCACAGTGAAGTGAACAGCTGTTTTCCCACTGGGTCTTGGTGCCAGCCAGGGCTTTTAGCTCACTTCAGCATTAACTTCAGCTGACACCTTGTCTTAACTGTGTGACAGGCGGGTCACTTTGTGTTTGTGTAAAAGGCGCAGAGGGCTGGCGACCTGACGGAGGATCTGCTTTCCCGTGATCCTTTTTGATGCAATGCTGTGCGCGAGCTCATCGCTATTATCAGTGACACCAACACCGAGTGCTACTGGGGGGGGGCGACAAATCTCGCAACAGACCTCAACTGTGACATCAGAAAATTGCTCTGCTAAAAAGTTAACTCTTTATAAAGAGATGCGATAAAGAGCTTTGTGAGGATGATTTACAGCAGCAAAATCATTTGTGACTGCACTACAAGTACGGTGTCTAGACTTGCACTTTCAGTGAAGACCTTATATTTATAATATATTTAATTGAAAGGGGTAGATGAGGCATGTCAATGTTAAGAATTACTGCTATACATTCAAAACCTCTCCAGTGACCTTGACTTTGACCCTTTCAGCCCTGCTTCACTACATCCAAACATCACAGCCGAATGTAACACTTTATTCTCCCAGGAAAGTTGTAACAGTGACATTTATTGTCTACCCGCTCTACTCTTCTGCTTTGTCTGCTCAGACTGAAAGCCATTTTCCAGTGTCAGACAGGCCCGTGCACACTTAGCCTACGTGGAGCGGGTCGAGTCAAGTGTGAGCCCTTTGTTTGCTTTCAGATAGACCCATTTCTGTGGCAAACTGCTCTTGATGGCACTTGACTGTTCAACCTCGGCAACGCTGCTGCCACTTGCGAGTTTACGGCTCTGTGGAAGCTCGGCGTGACACACAGACGGCTGCTTGATACCACTGCTGGCAGTTGTTTCTGTTTGACAGACACTGTGGAGCTGTGGGAAGCACAATGTTTTAAGGGGGGGGGGACAATCGTGTGTGAGTGTGGTGCAATGTGACATAAACCACACTTACTAGGCCTCACAAATGCCATTTTGACAAAAAAAAAAAGACAGGCTTGTTTTAAATGACACTGTTAAAAAGAAAAAAGTAAAAAATGGAAGTGAATGAATTCTGAAATTGCTCTCCATCTCTCGGTCTGCCACAGAACTAACACTGTCTGCAGCAGTTATGAGATAATCGGTGAGAGCTCACGTAGCTGTTAGCAGGGAAGGTCAGCGCTCATCTACCTTTTAGTGCTTCAAGCCTGAGTGGCAAAAACTGAATCTGCATAAATTGTGGCATTAATCTACATAAACTTTTACATAAGCGGGGACATTTCAGATGCAGGGGTCAGGCATCAGGGGCAACAGTCAAGGACATAAGAGCACAGATTGGATCAAAGTGGCCACAAGAGAAAGGCACAGGGGAGGGAGAGGGTGAGGTTGTTCACAGCAGGTCATAATCACCAGGTTTCTAGAACAAGCTCGCCATTATGCAGTAGGAGTGGCTGTAATGTGTGAAGCCCACCATGGCCGTGACACAGAGAGGTTTAGGTCCACCAGAATGTGGGTGTTTTGAAAAACCACAACTATAGTGCCCCAGTCAGACACACAGGAACACGCAACCTCATGTCTGCTGGAAAACTGATAGATCGTTGGCACCGGATGAGCTCTCAAAAAAGGCTGATTTTCTTCACAATGCGTCCTACTCTGTGCCACGGTTTGAGAGGGCCGGCCTTGGACTGAACACTGCAAGGGGCCTATAAGCCTCGGCCACGAACCCAAGCACTCTGTGGAGTGTTCTCAACCAAACGTGGAGAAAAGAAAAACAGGAGGGCGCCTACTTAATACCTCTCCTTTCACCAAAAATGAATGCAGTGGTACTTTTCTTCAGCTGGCACAATGCAGGGACATTTAAACTGCTACGGGATATAGAAAACACAAAAATGAACACACAAAGGGCAAATGTCAAACGGAAAATACTGGTATTTGCATGGAATACATACATTTGGAGTGTATGTGCATGAACTAAATTTACAAATGACTTTACACCAGTCACTCTTGAAATGCATGAATTCCATGCGCGAGTTAAAGAAGATGAACCTCCCACAGTACGTTCTCTTCTCATGGGAAAATGGCTTGTTGCAGCAAAGATATGCAAATGAACATAACACAAATAGGGATAATTTAAGCATAAAACACCAGACCAAGCAGCACTTACACAAGTCAGATTTCCAATAACAACCGTATCGTCAAAACAATGAAGATGTTACTGCACTTGTGTTTTAAATGCAAAATGACCCACAGTAAAAGCTCCCTTTTACTCTGCTCTTGTGAAAATCGGAAATGACTATGAAAACTACCTGAAACAAAAAATACCACCCAAACTAAAATAACAGCAATCTGCTCCTGTGCTTTTACTCCGATCCAACCTACCGCCGCCTGTTCAAGCTTTCTGTCTGTCACGTCTCAGCCACAGCTGTTTGCTCACGCGCAAGATGCACATCATCAGTACAAGAGAGAGAAATGCAAGATCGAGAAGCACAGAACCCCCCCCCCCCCCCAGCCGGTCCCCGACATCATCGTGTCAAAGCTGGCTGACAGACGGGCTCCAACTAGAGGGATGACACTGGTGTGGGGAGGAGAGAGCCCCTGCAGCACGGCCCTGGGCTCGGCTCTTGCCTGAAAGCCTGTATGGCTGCGTGTTTGATTGTAGATCTGTCTGCCTGAAAGCTAACCGTGTGTGCCAGTGCGTGCTGTCTGCCGTTTGTCACATTTGCATCTTTACCTGCTCGACTTTCTCCCTTTTATTTCCATTAAGCATCGGCTTGAGTCTTTTCTAGGATTTTACCTTTCTTTCCCTCACTGCCCATGTTTCTCCCAGTGGACAAGATAATCAGTTGCTGCTTACTTATCCATCCTGGGATATAAAACACACTCTAATGTCCCACCACACAGCTCAGCTGCACTTAACACAGACATCAATGGTCATAGCCAGTGCTAAATTACAGCATTATGATGTAATGCGCACACACACGCACGCACGCACGCACGCACGCACGCACGCACGCACGCACACACACACACACACACGACTAGAGGCTGGGGAATGGTTTTGGTGCAGGGACGGTGACTGAAGTGAATCCAGGTATTGGCGCTGGGTGTCAGATATGCTGCAGTGGAGACAAATACAACACCTGGGGGATTACATGAGAGCACAGGGTAGGGTAATTACACCATCCTTTATGTGTGTGTGTTTGTGTGTGTGTGTACATGATTGTGCAAATGCCCCTCTAAGACCTCAGCTCTGAAGCTACAGCAGAGGGAGGAAATTCACATGCCGAGCAAAAGCCACTGCCTGATGCACCAGCCAGATGCAATCTGACTGCCCCCCCCACACACATACACACACACACAGAGCGCAAAGCCCTTTGGCCTTTAGAGGGCAGGCGAAGACAAGAAATATAAAAGCAAGAGGGGAGGAGGGGGAAAACTGGCGCAAAAAGAGGGAGGGAGGGAAGGAAGGAAAGATGCAGTGCTCCCTCCCCCTATGTCTCTCTCTCTCTGTGTGTCTCTGGTCGGAGGCTGGGGCTGAGGCAGACAAGCTGGGAAGCAGGCAGCTCCACAGCATGGTAAACATCCTCTCTCTCTCTCTCTCTGTCTGTCTCTCTCTCTCTCGCTCGTTCGCTTTCCCCCTCGCTGCCTGAATAAGAGAGGCAGGGTGAGTGTGTGAACTGCAGCCAGGGGCATGGCATCACATATCCACAGGGAACTGCTAGCTAGCGACTAGAAACCACAGCAAAAACAACAAGGCCGACCAAGTGAAGCACCAAAGCAGCCAGCGGAGAGGCATCAGATGCAGGAAGAAGAAAGACCAGCCAGACACGTGAATATGCTAAAATCCCACTCTGTGTTAACAACAGTGTCTGGACGCTCAGTGATATTTTTCTCCCCTTTTTCTACCTTAATATTCATTGCCTAAAAAACATGCTATATGCGCCACTATATTCACCCCTTTGAATTCAGCTTAAAGGTCAGCGTCAATTTAACAAGTTGTGTGTGATTAGCGTTGCTCCTGGGCTCCTCGTCCAAACACAGCCTGGTCAGTCACAGATTACAGTTGGATAACAGCCTTTAGGGGGAGGAGGCGGGGCAGATAAGGTAGGATGTAAAAGCATGGACACCAACTGTCAGCTTTGTGTAATCCCCTGCCACTCTCACACCTCCAGTGAGGGGTGGGGGGGGCATCAGATACACTTACTGGATGCTGATCAGCACTGGGTGATTATTTAAGCATCTTAAATAATCAGAGTGGAGCCCTAAATGAACTCTTAGCTGGCCTCTCGAATCAGAAAAGGCCAATTTACTGCCATCAGCTGTTAGCTCTAAAAATATGCACTATATGCCATGCACTGAATCATCATTACAAGCACATAAACAATATTTGCCTAGGAGTCCATTAACACGCACATAACCTCATTTAGTTATTCTAACTATTCAAAAGTTAACATGATAGGAGTAGACTGAAATGTGCCTAGAAAATGCAGTATACCAAAGGGAAAACGATGCTCGATCCAGGAACACAGGATGGAGATATTTTCACGGCAAAGACTAATCCAAGAAGCGCCATGACATGTTGGTATCCTCCTGTACTTAAAATGCTCTTTTTCGTGCCCAGAGCAACACACATTGTGCAAATGTAAGATGCAAAGACATGCAAGGTGAGCTGTTGGTTTAGTAGCAGAGCTAAGAGTCTACAGCTATGTTAGCGGCTCTGTGAGTGCCTGCTTAAATGCTAATGTCAGCATGCTAACATGCTCACAAAACTACAATGGTAGTGTAGCATAGTCACTGTGTTAATTCAGTGATAATTAGCACTAAACAGCTGTGACTGATGGGTAAGGGGGTGGTAATCTGGAGACAAAACCTGGAAACTACACTGCTCATAAATTTAAAGGAACACTGTTTAAGCAGAGTATAACATCAAGTCAATGAAACTTCTGGGATCTTGCTCTGGTCAGTTAAGCAGCAGAGGGGGTTGTTAATCAGTTCCAGCTGCTTTGGTGTTAATGAAATTAACAACAGGTGCACTAGAGGGGCAACAATGAGACAAACCCCAAAACAGGAATGGTTTTACAGGTGGAGGACACTGACATTTTTTCCCCTCCTCATCTCTTCTGACTGTTTTCACTAGTTTTGCATTTGGCTCGGGTCAGTGTCACTACTGGTAGCATGAGGCGACACCTGGACCCTACAGAGGCTGCACAGGCAGTCCAACTCCT